>VWYH01009674.1:773294-870695 GCA_013399365.1 Pampusana beccarii
AAAAAAAAAAAAAAAAAAAAAAAAAGAAAAAACCCCCCACACTTCAATATATAAATACAAAAAAATATATATACATATATATATTTTTTACAAATCCAGGACATTTAAAAGAAGCCCTACCCTAGAAGCAGGTTAATCCACACTAACAGATTCCTCTGGATGTGAATACCTAAAGTTTAGCTTCCAAATTGCTCTTCCACTGATTTTTTTTTTTTACCTCCATCTTTAGACTAAATTGAAAAAAATGTTGTGCCATTACCATTTACATTCAAACTCAAGTCTTGGTGGCTTCAAGACCTCCTCCAGGGACTCATCTTTCCGGGATAGCTATGGTGGTAGAGAAAATGGGGGCGCTGAGCTCTTGTTCATTATCAGGATATTGAGTGGGGCTTCTGTCATGAGAAAGGTCTGCAGAACCCTGTAGAATAGTTTTTATTTTCTTGCCTAATCCATTTTCTTATGAAAGTGAATCTTTGTACGAAAAAGTCATGAATGCTTTAGTTAAGAATAGGTGTCTAAAATTTCCCGTCTCATCTAGACATCACCAAGCTCAGAGCAGGAATTGGACTAGAATTTTCTTTGCTTTGGTTTTTTAGTACTCAAGACTTGATCACTCTGCTGCCTGAAAGGAGGAGCAGGCTGAGAACAGGGATATCAGCAAGAGTTGGTACTTTGAACCCTTACTCCCCTGGTGGGTAAATCTGAAATCACAATGAACCTGGGTTACCTACAAAGTCCACATGCCATAGGAGCATCTTTATGAAAACACATTTCTTGAAATCCTGGACCGTCCTTGCTGGCTGTTGTCTTGTGATATAACCCCAATAGGAGATGTAGGAGTTGGGGAAAATAGACCATCCATAGACAAGAAAAACAAGTTGTGGGAACTTGTCTGTGTTTTCCTCCCGTTCCCAGTGCTGCTGGTGTCAGTGCATCGATGCAGACCTGACCCCAGTGTGTCCCACAGCAGAGAATGGCGTCTGCAGAGCTGCATGGGCTTGTCCAGAGGGGCTTCCCAACCCTACTGCCTGCAGCACTGAGATCCAGAAGATTCCTCCTATGGTTCATTATTTTGGAAGAGATCTCAGGCTGCAAGCTGAAGTGCCTTTGCTGCACTTCAAAATAGCAGGGAGTGGTCAGAGAGACTCTGCTAGAGCCTCTGTAGCAAATGCTGTGGCTGTTGTGAATATCTCAGCAATAGCTTCATTTTTTGCCTTTTTTCTGCTCCGGTGAATAAAAAAGCTTACTGAGGAGAAATAGAGATATTCCATTCTGGTGAAGGTAACATATTCAAAACTAAACTAAAAACTGGGTGAAAATACTGGAGACACTGGCAGATTTGCCCTCAAATGTGTGTACAGTTATGGTTTCTTCTCTCAGAAAAGTCTAATTCTTTGAAAAATTTACTATTCATTGAAAGAGATGACACAGTTTGATTCCCAGTAGTAGCAAAGGATTTGTGAAAAGCAAAGATAGAGATGTTGCTAATTATGACCTAGGTGCATTGAAGTACTGATGTGAAGAGGGCTTAGTGCTTACAGTCTGTGGGTAAATGAAAAATGCTGGTTTCCAATGTGGCCAACTGCTGATTTAACTTTTAGAAAAATAAATTAAAATTCCATTTAAAATGTTTTATTTACTTTTTATTTTCTTTTCATAGTTGGGAAGAAAACATTTCTCTAGGTGATTTATAATAATATTCAAATGCAATTCCCTGAGAAGACTGAGTAATTTCAAATCCTGACTAAGATATTTAATTTGAAATTAGTTAAGTGGTTATTTGGCTGAAAGGGATTTTAAAAACAGGATCTATTTATGAGTCTTCAGGCTAAGGAAATATTCTAGTGAATTTAATTAAGAATAAGATTCTTTACTAGCTTCAATCCAGTAGTAACCTGCAGGGTTGTCTTTTGGTAATTAATGTATCTGCTGGTTAATATGATAATCACGGCCATGCGATAAAAAATTGCTAATAATCATCATCAGTGTTCACTGAGTTTTTTTTCTTGGAGGAACCTTCTGGCTGCGTTTATACGTATTATTCATAGTAATAGTATTACTTAACTCAAAATCTACAAACTGTTAATATGCTGGTATTTAAGAATTGAACAAAGTTCAGAAGTGGAGGCAGTCTGGCATCTTTACCAGGAAAAATTTCTGATAAAGGGAACCGGATTTTTATTTTTCCTCCTTGTTGCATCTTCTAAAAGGCTTTAAAATCCTGTCTTAGGGAAAAAAAAAAAAAAAGAGAGAGAATAGTTTTACTAAAAAAAAAAAAAAAAACACAAGCAAATAAATAAACCAGTTTCTGATTTCTTAATAAAATAGTAATATTTTTAAAGAAAAGAATGTGACATTGTTTGGGGGTTTGTTTAGGTGTCTCCCATGTCACTATTTTGGAAAAAATAAGATACGTAGTTTTAAAAACACAGCAATGAGGTATTTCCAGTGTATGTGGAGAGGGTTTTGCATTGCACTCCTCAGTGTTGCTCTCCTAGGAATTAATGACCAATAAATGAAGGTCAGCTTGGAAAGACAGGGAAGGAGTCTTCTCAGCAGGAGCCTCTGGGAACGGATTTGTGGAGGAGACTTTGTAGCAATGTGAGAAGATAGTGGCACAAATTATTAGCTAATAGGGTTGCTGCTAGGTAAATAAGGGGTGTTGAACTCCAGGCAGCCCTTCCAGCAGGGAGTGCACCTCCAAGTCTTCCTGCCTAAAGGGGCTTTCCTGAGAACCATTTCAGCTGAACTTCCCCAACCAGACCTGCTGCTGTTGTGCTTAGCTGAGGGTTTGCTTCACTGCAATGGTTATCTAAAATGACATTGGTCCTTCCATAGCCATAGTCTGCTACAAAACTCTGAATCCTTGCTACATCTCCCCATTCCCTCTCTTTTGCCCTCTTCCAGCTGAGACTTCGTCAGCTAGGATGCCTGTGACAAAGGAGGCTGAGGAAGATTGCATCGGGGTATAGGATGGGAGTGGACCACATGAACCACCACACCAGGTTCCCTGCCATCTCAGGCCGTCGCATCAGAGCAACATCTGGCAAGATGCTGAGGAAAGGGATTCCTCTGAACTACAGCAGGGAACAGTAGCTCCCAGGACAGAATCTTTCCTTCCCTCTTTCCCTTCTTTCCATAGATGCGAACATCATGCAGCACCTGAGCAGCGGAGTTTACTCCTACAGTTTTTCCATCCTGGATTCAAGCACTCAGGATCAGGTTGTAAATAAGGCGGTAAGTCCATGCGAGTGGAAAAGATCACAAGGTAAATACATTAATCTTTCAGATCTGCTGCCAAATTCTGGATGACAATGGGCCTTGACAACTCAGTCTCTCAAGGCTGGGCTGATAACAAATCTTTCAAATTCATCTGTTCTTCAAGAAGAAGAAAGTCTTTTTGGTTCTTTGAAAAAAACATTACTAGAATTCACACAAGGGGTCCTCTGTATGCTTCTAAAAGTCTCCTTTTAACTGTACACTTTACAGTCCATTGGAAAAGCACTGAAATATTCAAAGATACCAAAATCAAAGGCTAGTGAGTGTCCAGCTAATCCAACCAGCACGCATCTGCAGATTGCTGGTAGAGATCTCTGTAGACATGATTTTAATGCTCTTTCAGGCATCATCTAGTGAAAAAAGAAAAAGGAGAAAAGAAGAGGGCATTTTATTATTATTTCCCCAGGTGCCTCAAGTCTTAGCTTCTGTGTCATTTAATTTGTGCATAATTTTTCATGAATACTGGGGAAAAGATCGTGAGATATGAAAATGGGATCCAACTTCAGAGCTGGAAATACTCATGGTTTCTCCTTTTTATGTGTTTCTCAAGAGTTGGGACCTTCTTTTTATGCAAGTTCTGGAAAAATGCATGTTAGTATCTTGCTATGCACAATGTGGAAATTGGAGTTTCAAAAGGGAGAAAATACAATAATCTATTTTTGGAATCTAGTTCAAACAAGTCAACAAAATAATGTTGGCTGCCCTCTGCATTAACTTCTCAATTAAAAAGAGTAATTATGAGAAGTATTGTATAGATGAAGGAAAAGTTCAAGTAAAACTAAGGATTGAAGGTAAATTTCCTCTCCCTGAAACCAGAACTTCCTTTGAAATTAGTAAAAAGGGTGCAATAATTACCTGCAGAAGAATCATTGCTTTTAATTAATAAAAATGTTTAGATTAACAATAAAGCAAAATAGATTGCTAGGGAATGATCAGAATTTCGTTTTTCCTAAGAGTTGCTAAATGTAATCCTCCTACGACATAACATACACTGAATGCTCAAGAAGTTTCAGCAACAAAGTGTTGCTGAAAATAAACTAGTGTTTATTTTCCCCTGAAGTTAACTCCAGTGACCCTGATTGTGCCTTACCAGAAACAAGCTCTTCTTGTAACTGTATCAAAGGGCTGTGGAATCTTAAAAAAACACTGTAAAGGAAATGAGAGTTACTGTTTTACAGATAAACACAGGCCAGCTGAAGGCTGTGGGCTCTCTTTGGGTACCCTCGTGAAATGGGAGGAAGGCCCGCAGCAGGAGGCAATGTGGTAAGTTTTCAGGTCAACATGGCATGAAGGCATGAGGGGGAAAAAAAATCCCAATAATGAAAAATGAGTCAATGCAGATCGGCAGGTCAGCCGTTCTGATGGGGCACTGTCGGCAGCCAAACTCTGGAGCTTTCCTCTGCGGTCACATCCAGGCTCAGACGGGCACACCAGCCCTGACCCTGGTTCAGGCTTAGCTACATGCAGCAGGCAAGCGGGACTAACAACCCGACTTCTGTATTTTAGGATTTCAAGTGAGGAGGAAAAGTTTCTGGACTCACAAAGGGCATCTCTCATGCCCATTAAGAAAATGTTTTTCAAAGTATAAACATCAGCTGGGAAACGTAACTGCTTTCTGTGGCTTTGAAAATTTCCTCCCTGAACTGCACATTATTTTGGATACAAGTTGTCTTTCATCCTGTGACAGTTAAGAGTGCCAGGGCCTCCAGTCACTAATGGAACATAAATAATTAACCAAACAATATTCCTGCAAGTTCATCTGTAATGGAAAAACACTTTTATCTACACAAACCAATGCAGCAGCAGAGGAAATACCTGCTCCATGAACAGCCCACTCCAAGATTTTGTTCAAGAAATCAGTGTCTCAGAGGCCAGTCTCTCTAGTCCTGTGGCTCTGTGGCGTGGTCTGAGGAAGGATTTTGGTTGTATTTCTGTTAGTGCTTCTTCTGGGTCTCTTGAGCAAGCGCTTTCCAGAGACACAGAGGTGCAGCTGGTCAGTGGATTGCAGCTCAGACCGAACAGCTTCACCTCACCCATAAGGACACACAAGGGAGAAAACCTCAGGTCTCTGCTACAGACGTGTTGTAGCTTCAGGGGAGCTTGAAGGAGGATTACACTGTTTTGAATCTCACACTCCCTGGGTGGGACTAGGTGGGTGTGGGAAGTGAGAAAAAAGGGTTATTGGTTGTGAAACATCTGGTGTAAATATCCCACATGGTGTACAGCATCCCCTTCTCAAGAGTGCTGGGTCTCATCCACTCACCTGAGGTGACATCAGGCAGGAATCACTTAGGATGGGCAGTCTGTGTAACATCTGTGTCTGCTACAGAGGTTAAGGAAGGTTTCCAGATTCAGCCAAAATGCCAAGAGCAGGACTGAGACCACCTTAACTCCAGGAGGGACCCTCAGCCCCAAGTGCACCGCTCATGCAGAGAGATGGAGACGCTGCATCCCAGACTCTTCCTTCTGGTGTGGAGATGAGGGTTCAGCCCCTCAGTTCAGGCTTCCTCTGCAGTGACAGAATAAGGATGTTCCTCCCATGCAGGATTAATAATCGAAGGGTTTCTCCCTCAAAGCACTTTCTAATACTACATTTAAATGTGCTGCATGCATTATTCATCTTTTTACAGCAAGCAGCAAGAGGAAGGCAGCTGTCAGTCCAATTCATGTTTCAGAGCTCTACCCTCCAGCTGCCTGTGGGGGCATGCTAAGGAATGACATGGTCCATGGCACAAACGGCCCACACTTTCAGGCTGGGGAGCCATTATTTGCCAGGGTAGCTGCAGTCCTAGGAACACCACAGTACCCAGCTTCATCTAAAGAAGGCTGAAGGAGGATTTTGCTAGAAAAAGCAAAGGGTTTTTCTTGCATATATGTCGTACCAAAGGCAGGCAATCATGACACTCAACAGCTTTGCTACATTTCTTCTCTGGCATCTTCATCTCTGAGGACTTCTCCATAAAAAAAACTACAAAACTTTGGGTTTGTATCTTATTTTCTCTGCAGTTTAGTGGATACAGTAATTTGCATGCCGGACTAATGATTCTGGTTGGGATCCTTCTATACAACTAATTTGAAGCACAACAGAAGCAATATCCTGGCTGCTGTTAGTGATCCCTGTGTCCACAGTGGCTGGGTGTGCTACAGGCTCACAGAAGTTGAGGAAACCCAACAGTTGTCTGGCTCCTATTTTGCTTACACATGGCAGGGCTGTCATAGCTTGGTGGGGAGTCATTACACAAAATTCAAGCATGGCCCTGCTCTCTAAGCACTTAGAGTCAAGGTTAAATATTTGAGTGGATGTATTTTAGTCCTGCTACTCTCTCTGCTAACAAAAGCTCATGAAATTCCTTGAGAAAACAACATAAATTAGCACAAACTTCAAATCTCTCTAATTTACCCCAGCAGAAAGCAAGCCTTTGCACAGACAGAACAGCATGGAGCTACTGCCCTGGAAGGCTGGCTGTTCTCCCATGCATCTCATACCTCCTAGGGCTCAAGCCATTAATCTTATATCGAGCCATTTAGATGTTGGACTGCCCATTTCATTCAGAGCTCTCTCACACAGTGCTGAGATTTTTTCACGTAGAGAAGGTCTGGTTAAGGTCCACTTGTCAAAATGACCCAATATTACAATGTGAGATTCAGAGGTGAGAAAACATGTTCTATTATTTCGTTAATTTTACCCAGTTACAATGTCACTCCTACCGCCCATGTGCATATAGCAGCTAGCACCAGGGTGACTGTATCACAATGCAAACAACAAGGAAAACATCTTCAAATTCTCTCATTGAAGAATACATAACAGCACAGATCTCCTCTAGGTCCTGCTTTCTGCAAAATGAACAGTAATAAATGGCCATATTCCCCAGTAGGAAATAAGGGAAAAGAAAAAGCTAAAGTTAAAACTGCAGATGAAACAAATCTCTTAGGATGATAACTTGGTACATGATAGCACTTTGATCTTTGCAATCAGAAAACAATTTGACTTCAGTCTTTTCTTCTGGGTATTATGGCCAGGATCATACCAGCACTCCTAAAAGGATCTGTTCTAGCTCAAGTATTATTTATTCACATGCTTTATTATTCTGTTTCATGGAGAAATGCAAGGACAATATCTCATTAACTGAAGGAAAACACAGTTTTCTTTTTTAACGTCACGAACACGGCAGCTCTGCAATCAGGGGTACTGTTTAAAACACTGAATTTACCCAGAGATATAATGTGGCAAGGAAACTTGCCATGCATTCAATGAGAGATGACAGCACACAGATAAAATACTAATCCCTTGTTATCATCTCTAGGTACCAAACTAAATGCAGTTGTCAGAAATTCTCAGCAGAAGCTGACAGGACCAAGAAAGGGTTCATTTAGGGTCACTGGAAATTCCCATTTCATTTGCATAAGCATTTCAGCAAGTGTTTTAAGAGTCTTGCTTTCCACCAAAAGCTTAAGCAATCAAACATAGCCACATATTAACAGGAACCAATTGTTTGAGGCCGAGATCCTTAAAAGTATTTAAACACTAACACCTACTGATTTCCAGGAAAGGCAACCCAGCATCTTGGCCCAAGTGTTCTGCTAGTTGGAGAAGTATAAATCTCTCTGAAGCCAATATGTTTGTCCCATCCATATTTCTGTTTTCTGGCAGTTGATGATGATGGTAGAGAATAAACATCAAATTAGGAAAACACTTGGGAGTTTTTAACCATACTTTGACTCCCTGCGCATTCTGACAAAGGATAACACACTTTTTTAATTCTCTCAAGGCATAATATCCTCAGAAAAAAATAATATTGGATTTTATAAGTATTTGGGATATTCTTTGTTTATTGTTTCAGTGTTCAGCCATTAGCAATGAATTGCCGTGTTGTTATACAAACCAGAAAACAACAATGACAACTATCAGTCTCTGCCTCAGGATACACAACATGCTGAAAAGAAGGATCTGAAAAATGCTTTAGAGATGCTTCCCAAAACCAGCCTTACTGAATATAGGCAGAACAGATGCCTGCTAATTCAGGTGGGCCCCTCAACTATAAAAAGAGATTCCATCTACGCACACATCTGACTTACCTGCACCACGGCTGCTCCAGCCATTCACCCAGGTGAAGAAAGGTTCCAGTCTCTGCTTTAACATTTTAGCCTGGTAATTACAATTATATTGGGATTTGCCCAGGATGTGAAAACTACGCGCTCCTCCGATAAGCCAACGCATCATTCCTGGACTTGACATGTGATACCACAGCCTTGTTTGTTGACAATGCCTATACTCCAGATCTTCAACTATTTACGTACTGCATACATACATACATACTGCATACGTACATTCTTATGCCAGGGGTACAAAAAAGGCGAGGGAACTGAACAATGAGCCAGTTAAAAGAGGTGGACTGATCTGGTGGTTGCATCCTGACTTGAAAAGCAGAGAAGCTATGTTTTCTCTCTTCTTCTCAACAACATATATCCACTGTCATCTGCCAAGCTGAAAGAAATTTCCTATGCCTCATTTTCTTCACATGTAAAACCTGATTAATCGGCAACATGAATAATTTAAACTTCCATCAGTGTTGGCAAATGGGTAGTCAAAAAAAGTATTTTAAAGGAACATTTAACAGAGACTTTATGGGGAAGGATAGCCATGGGCAGACAATGGAGCTGGAGTTCCAGGCAGCTGCTCAGAGCTCTACCATTGCCTGTCTGGAAATCAGAAAAACAACATCCGTCAGCTTCCCGATCCATAAAATAGAGACAACAGTACCAAGCTTCACTTTATAAAGCACTTTAGGTGAGGACTGAGAAAGTTACCTTCATATCAGCATCTTGCCTCTAGGAACTGTATTTTCAGAAGCACACTTGCCACCCTCTCCCACTTCTACTCCCACTACCCTATCTTTTTGAAGTTATCAACTCCCTACTGTGTTAGTGATCCCAGTGTGGGAGCTAAAATGAGCAACAAAAACACCAGCCTTCATTTAGAGACATAATCTGTTTAATAAATATGACTGTAAAAGCAATAAACAATAGCAATTATACATTACACTACATTGTATTTAAGGAAAGGGAAACAGAAGATGAAAAAGTACATCAAAAAAAGTAATTTTAAAATTAGAAATAGTTCCAACACTAAGAAAACTTTTTGATTGGCTTACTATAAAAATAAGTTGGCTAATGTTGGACTTCAGTGGGGAATAATATACAGTTGCTGCCAAAACTTTCCCATCTTTGTTAAAGCTGTAGTTGCAAGGACAATAGCAAAGCCATACAAACTCCTGTGTTTCTGGTGTCTTCAGAGAAACTACAGAAAGAGGCAGAGGACTTACTGTGATTATCGTTTAACTACTATGGGTCTAATGTTCTTACACTTGGTGTCACCTGTTTACCAGCAAGTAGGTTGATTTGGGCTTGTGCTCAATTTGTAACAGAAATTCAAACCCATCACCAGCACCAAACCCCCACCCCAGGACTCTGGGCAATGACAACAACGCTGCAATCTCCTGTTTTTGACTCAGGCTGCCTTGTGCAATGTCTATTGAACAGAACCCACTCATGTCAGGAATCAGGGTGCCTCCTGAGTGTGCTACACTGATTTTGAACTGGCCTCTATTTGCCTTCACCTGGTGCAGTTAACCAAATATATATTGGTTATGGTCTTTCTCTCTTTGCGTTTCTAAACAAAATCCTGCTGCCAGGTTTACCTGAATGGGGTTGGAAATCAACAGCTGTGGTAACTACAAGTTAGGGTTCAGCTAGATATCCAGTGTCTTGGGAGGAGTTGTTCGAGGTATGCTAAGCTTGCCTTCCTGCTGTTCCCTTGCATAGTCTACATGAACATGTTCTGCAGCCTCATTTCTAGTTGCAGTGTAAAATGCAAGCTTCTGTTATTAGTAAGAAATCAGATCTAGTCCAAGAGTGGTCCTGTGGTGCTGGGGCTCAAAACGCATGGCAACAATCTAAATCCTCCTCTATTTCCCCTCCTTTGCCCAGAGTGGCAGGAGTTTGCAGATCTACAACCAAAGGGGGTTGCCAAGAAGGCCATAGAAAACTGCGCATAGACCTTTCCCTGCTTCCAATTCTATGGACATGGTGTCTTTCAAAAAATTAACAGGCCTTGGGTGGACTCCCAAAAGGCAGAGGTCTCCTGGGACTTCCCCAGACAAATCCAAACATCAGCATCAAATGCAGCTGAGGGTGTTACTAGGGCTTTCTCTTAGCCAAAACTGAAGGTGTAAGGCTGGTAAAAAGTACAGTGTAAGTTCATGCTGGCAATAACCTCCTACAAGTGCAGTATGGACAGACCTCCTTGCCTGTAACGCATGCTAGTTCTGTTCCATTCAAGGTTAGGAGGCAAAAAGTTATCTTTCAACAGTCCTATCAGAGGGAGGCCTTAGTGTGAGTAGGCTAAAAAAGCTGTTTAAGAAAGAGCCTGGCTTTGCGGTTGGGATCGCCCACACTCGCACTCAGCCTCGCAGCCGTGGGCACAGGCAGCAGCTGCAGATAGAGGAACGAAGGGCAGAGTCCAAAGAAAGACATAAACCAGACTGACCAAGAATATTTTCAGTGCCTTGAAACTCCAGTGTGATTTCTTGTGTGTCCTATGAAAGTCTGCTGGGGCGGCTAGCCCTCCCGCAGCCCAAAGTGCTAAAAGAGAAGTTAACTCTAAAGCCAAGAACCCTAAACAACCCCTCCCACCTCCCCCCAGCCCTTGTCCCCCCCACATCCCCGCCCACCCCCCTCCCAAAAGAAGAGACCCCCATGCATATTCTTGGCCTATATCATTATGAATTTTCTACAAATTAGAGACATCAGAAAAAAAAGAGTGGAGGGGTGAGGGGAAGGGCCGCAGGAGTGAATAGTGGTACCAGTTCCTCTCCCCCCACCCCCCCACTAAAATTGAACACCTGTACAATGCAGTTCCACTATGGTCTCAGTATAATGTCCACATGCACAGGCTTAAAGCTAAAAACCCTTTGTCATCTGAAGAATTTAAAAGTCCAAATGCAGTGAGCTCTCCTCTTTTTTTAGTTATAGATATATATCGGTGTCCTCAATTCAACCATTTACATAGGTAGGGATTTCTTTTGTGCTCTGGGGCTCAGCAGCTGTGGAAATACTTCCTGTGGCAAAGAAAGAAAATAAACGAGTCAGTAAATAACAAGTGCATTTAGCCAAGAAAGATCTTTGAAGGTATCACCTTGCTGGCCTTTGAGATTCAACTGTTCCAGACTGACACATTCTTCCCAGAAGTGTTTTCTTGTCATTCAAAACACTGAAGGTGATGTCCTGTTCTTTTGCTAATGAAGATGATTCACCCATGTTGAACAGAAGAGGGAGAGGCCAGAGCAGAGGGGTGGAGGGAAGGGGGGGTTGAGGTCCTCGGAGAAAAGGTGTAACTCATTTGCAATGATAAGGTGTTGGAGATTTCATAAATAACCTTAAGCTTTACATTTGCAAAAGAAGAACCTAAACCACTCACATCCAGAAAATATGGGGGTTGGCTGCCAGAGTTTGGAGAGAAAATTAAATGATCCAGGGACATTCATTCAGATTCCTCCAAGGAAAGATCCCTGAATATTAGTCAAAGGGTTGAAAAAAACCTGGCCTCTGAACAAGCACACAGAAGAGAAACACCCAATTACAGTCTTGCTTTGTTTTCCCAAAAGAAAGAAAACTCATTAAAAAAGAAATTGCTGATTTCCAGAAACAGATGAGCTGGTTGTATAGGAGAGTGAAGAGCCTATGCACTTTCTATTCTGTTCATACCTAGGTCCAGACCTTTTCATTTTGTCAACAAGCTGTGATTCAGTTTCCTCATTCATCTTACTGACAGGATGGAAAAATACTCTTAGGAAGTTTGCTGGACTGATTCCTTTTCATAGAGAATTGAGTCTGTGTAACCCACACATTTACCTTTTGTACTCGCTAGTGTGGTTACAGGTGCAAACCAAGGAGTTATAAAAGGCCAATTTCTGGTTCAATACAGTGTCCAGTAGCACAGCTGAGAAACACAAAATGCTAGCTATTGTAGAAAGCCAGAAATGCTATAGTTGCACCAAATGAAAACCTAAACCCAGAATTGGCTTTTGACTACTGTTATCCTAGAGACTTCAAAGGATTAGTTTCCAACACCAGCAAGAGCAAGGTTTGAAGATACCTTGAATAGCAGGTGACTGACTCTTGCCACTTTGGTCTCCGTGACCTGTGAAAACATTTGTTTCCCTACCCCTGGAACAGCATGAATGAAAGTCATTACATTCTTTTAGAAAGGGGACTTAAAAGCCTATCTCGAACTCCAGAAAGAGAGTTCCTAACTGAAATTGGGTGTTTCTCCCTTAGCAGCTTACATCAATTTTGCCTTGGAGGCTTCTGGGGGAAAAAGAAAGAAAAACGAATGGGAAAAAAGAATTGTTAAAGTTTAGGACCCACCGCTCCGGGTCTTGGCTTGAAACCTCTTGGTGATCCACAAGCCTTTTGGAAGTCCTCTGTCCAGACTACCTTGGTTGCATTTCCTTTCCTTGGGTTCTGGACTGTGGCCTGGGGTTGCTCTGTATGGGGAACACCACATGGGAAGGTTGGTCCCCTCATTCCATCCTGTATTCTGCTAAGCAGGGATGTCTAGGTCTGCTGATGAACAGCTGCCTAAAAGCTTTTAATAGCTACCAGAGCTCTCTTTGGTGAACAGGTGAGGAGAGATCAGTATTGATTGCAGTAGGGGTTCCAGCTTAGACATCAGTTTCAACAAGAGACTTTCTTCTTTTTCCTCCCAGTTTGTTTCATTGGCCACAATCTTAGCACATCGCATTCCCTCCTTTAATTGCCCTTCCCCTTGCTCCCACTCTAAAGTAGCTATGACACCAAACCTGCCTTAGCAAACACCCCATACAATTTAGGGACATCTTTGGGTAGGATCTAAGGTTTGGTTAAGCTGATGAAATTGTGAAAATAGGGCATCTCAGTTGTGACTATACCTCACTCATATATGAGTCAGAACAGCAGTTCTCTAAAACAGGTTCGTGTCGTTATCTGCAGGGGTCCTATACTGTACCTCTACGTCTGAGCCCGCAGAATTGTCACCTCGTAAGTGAAGCTGAGCTATGCTGGCTTTAGCAGAACCTGTCCCCAGGCTAAAACCTCCCTGCTCCATCCCAAGACTTTTACTACAGTCAGGATAATGGAAAACATACAAACATGAGCAAATGTGTGACTGAACCCAGTATGCCCACTTCAAGTCTGTCCAATTTAGGTCCTATGAAATCCTGCTTTTCAAATTTCCAACCACAAAGATCTGTGTGAGTAATCAGCCTGAGGGCAAACCCAGCTGTCCAACACTGAGATCCCAGGTTTTGCTCGATTTCCCTGGCAATCAGCCAGGCTAGCTTTGCTGCTGGCAACAAGGTCTGGCACAACACAAAGGCCACAGCAGTCAAAATGTAAACAAATATTTAGCTTTTAGATCTGACTTACCAAATCACCTGCTCACCTCCGTGTTTCAGGTGAGGGTGGCTGAAGTTCTGGATATGCCTCGGGTATGGGGTTTAGCCCCACAACTACATCAGCCCCAGCCAAATAAATTCAATTGCTTTGTAGCGCAAGTTAAGTGCCAGCAGGGTTTTTGAGAAGGGGAGGGGATCTACATAGAGCAACTAGGAGAGAGAAAAAGCCTAAAGTTGTTCCCCTCCCTTTCATTACATGGCAGTGAGGGAGAGGGGAGAGTTAGAAAGATTTCCTGTAGTAAAACTAATGCTGCAGCAGAAGAGGATGGGAGGAGTGTGCAGGAATATGGGAAGAGGGAGGCTGAGAAAAGGGTTAGCCAATTATAAGTCAGAGTCTGACCAGCTGCAGGATGCTGCAAATTATTTACCTATGGGCTGGACTTCCAACTTCTCATCTACTAGTTGCTGAGGGCTCACCAGCTCACTTTGAGGGACATTAGGTATGCTTTCCCTCTGACTGACTGGACTGACCATCTCTTGATCTTTTTCATTCTGCATCTGTGCATATCTATTAAGGCCAGGAATCTTCCTAAAACATCAACAGAAACCATCATTGTGGGGTACTCTGGCAGATGATGGAGCATCAGCTATTACAAACCAAGAAACAAATCACTGCAAAAAGAGAACCCAGCAAAACAAAACCCAAACACCTCAGTGAAAGGCAGCAATGGGGAGAAGGAAACAGCTCAGTGAGCATCATACCTTTTGAATTTGTAGATTACAAACACAGCTAGTCCCACAAAAACAACAGAGAGGAGCATCAGCATAGCTGAACCACTGTGACTGGGAGTGAGGTCCACCAGGGGAGCTGCAAGAGATGGGGAGAAGGTTAGAACTGCCCCCAGGCCTCATCTGTCCACCCATCTCCAGGGCTTCTCTCCCTTTTTAATCCAGCTGGGAAGAAACCTGGGTTCAGACCACTCGTGGTGCTCAACCTACGGGCTTGATGTGAAGCTCCATAACTTTCTCCTTAGAGGCCTCTCCTCTCTGGCCTGTTAGAGCACTGCCTGAAACATAGTCTCATATTGCAGACAGTTACCTAAGGAAGTTGCAAATGAGGTCACTTGGGTACCAAAACTAGTGTTTTCTCTATGATCCTGGAGCTACCCATGGGCTAACTTGTCGTGTTGACTTTCTGTTTTGCTTAGAGCCAGTCTGAGTAGCTCCCAATGCATAGTGAATAATGAGCAACTGAGTCCTCAGCTTTTACTGAACTAGTAATGCTTACCATTATCTTCTTCCTTTGTGACCAAAGTGCATTGCCCTCCACAGACATTGCCTCAGCATCCATGACTTACCATGGCAACCTATCCTCACACCTCTGACATTTTCAGTTTCCTTTATCCCTTCCTTTATCCCCTTCCTACTCTTCTGAACATATTATGCTCTCTTTCCCCTGGTGCCCTGCTAGTAAGTACTTACTCAGACACAGATATCACACACATAGACACTTTCAGCACTCACACCCAGCCTGATAAAGCCAAAGTTTACAAGAAGAAGTGAAAAAACTTTGCATTCCCGTATCAAGCAGGCTGTCCTCAGAAAGGTGAGGCACCAGGGTGAAATGATCCATTATTATGAATTCCTCATACATCTCCATTTTGTGTCCTCTGCGTCTCTATTTTGTGGGTCTCTGCAGTTCCGCAGGATGATGAAGTGGCTCTCCGGCCGATTCAGGTTCAGCATCACTCAGTGTTCTTGTTATAATGCTGTGCTGAGAGTCTGGTAATGAACAGCTATTTAACTGCTTTGTGAGGAATATTGGCATATTGTACTCTACCTTGGAGCTGAGGTTGTCTGTTGGGTTGGGGACACTGTTTTGTTTTTGGTTTTGTTTTTCACGAGAAGAAGGAATGAACATGATGAATGAATTGCAATCTGTTGTCCATAATTGCTATAAATTAATCCTTTCTCCAGGGTGGCCTGAACAAAGAAGATGGAGGTGTTAAATGTTCTGAGCCTAATGTCTGTCATTCTGTGCTCCAGGGAACGCACATGCTCACATACAACATGCACATGAGACGCACACACACAGAGGCTTATTTCTACAGGTTCTGTTTCAAAATCCGCAACAAGCTAGTTTAGATACCTGCGCTTCTGTTTCTTGCAGCACCTCTGCTGCAGAAGTTTCTGCTGTGCATGATGAGGCACACACACAGAGAAGAACATACATGTGCACTGAGGCATGGGAACATAAATGTAAGCATAGGTATACATAGGTGCACTTACACAAACACATGCTGAGATTTGTGTTTCAGTCAACTAGAGCCAATAGCTGCCAGGAATCCAATACAGAAATCCAACACAGTGAAAAGTCTGGGACAGAAGGGATACACAGACCAGAGCAGCACCTCTGGACCATGTGCATCCCCCTGGCGTGTGTCTTCTAGGGACTGCTTCCAGTGCTGGCTTGTGTTCCAGGATTCCCCGCTTTATTTTAGTTTTCTTTTTAATAAAAGCTGGGATTTAAAAAGGACAATTCTTCTTCCTTGACAACCAAACCAACAGTTTTCAGCAGTGAAGTAAATCTCTCTTTTGGAATTTTGTGAAATTCTAAACTATTCTCGAGTTTTGATGTCATGAAATCAGGCCTTTTGTAATATTTAGACAGGGAACTGAGTCATGACCTCTGCAGCTTGATAAGGAGCCATATTCCATCAAAGACCTCACAGTGGCTGCTCTCTGGGTTTTTTAATATCTAATTTGGCAGTCCAGACTCATTTTGCATTCTTACTGAATCGTATTTCTGCAAGAGACAAAATCCTGTAGTGTTCCTGTAGGACACTGTGAAGCCAGTTATAGCGATCACTCACCTCTCACCAGCGGCTTTGAGCAGAAGTACAAAAAGCCTACCTTGCAAGACAAACGAGTGTTTGCATCTATTATGGACAAAACGTACTCATTCCTGGTGTGTGTGTAAATAAAAACGAAAAATGTGCATTTTCGCTGAGCACAAAGATCATGTGTTTAAACAGCATATCCCAGCTGAGCTAGCAAGAAACAGGCCAGCATATCCTCGGAGGCCATACCATTATATAGCACAGCAGCACACCATGCTGGTAGACCCCCATCGTTTGGTTCATTCAGGGCAGTAGGCAAGGTTTAGTGTCCCTGAACAGTGCTATGGTGCCTGTACTATCTGGTTTTGGGACTGAAGCTATGCAGCTTTTGCCAGCTCTGAGCATGGATGGAGCAGCTGGGGACTCTGCACTCCCTCATGCCGACATGCCCAGAATTCCTTTCCAAGAAGTTGCAGGAGGCTCCTACATACAGCACAAAACTTGGACCCAGATTCTTGTATTAAAGGCAGGACTGGAGATGCAGTTTTAAGTGTCATCTGTTTCCACTACACAAAGTCAGGAATGTCCCTTTGGTAGCAAGAGGTAAAGACGAGCCTTACCCAGAAATACCTGCTGTGATTCTTTCTAACTGTAATTTTTTAGAAATGGCCTAGAGGATATTCAGGGCCAGAGCAGTCATGTCTAAATGTCCATTTGGGATTTGATCTTGACTTAATGAACATTGATCAAAATAGAAAACAGCCATGTGCATTGGCAGAGTAAATGCCCAGAAACAAATTACAAATATGGCAAGGAATTGCAGGTAACTCTAAATTTGAAGGTCATATTAAGACACTTTTAGATACGTTTCTTTTAAGAGATGGGCACTGAGCATTTTCTAGAAGTACATACAGCATCACTGGTCATCAATGAAAATTCAGACCAAGGTTTGTGTCTTTGATAACAACTATTATGTAAAATGTATGTGAATTTAAATCTTAAATGTAAAGTCATGCAATTCTTCTGAATCATATGTGTATTACTTTTTTTTTTTTACAATCTACAGGAGAAAAAATCAAACTGACATCTCAAGCTGTTGTGCACTTTTTTTTTCCTTTAAAGATTACTCAGCTGTGCTGCATCTCTGCTTTTTTATGCTTTTGGTTCTAGCAGGTCTCAAAATAAGTATCTGATCATCTGTTCAACAGCAAATGGAAAGCAGAAACATGCAGCAATATTCCCAGGGCAGATATTATCAAGCTCTGCTTAAGAAAAATGAAATACTGTAAACACCAAAGCTTTCTTCTGGGGAGATTTAAATGCAGTTGCATCACACACTTTCTTAACAGTCTCTTTTTCCTTCCCTTTATGGACAAGACAGCATGTGGAATGACAACAGCTTAGGCAGACCTGTTCATAGCATTACAAGCTTTTTGCAAAGCAGTTTGCTGGTGCAAGTGAACTAACACTTCTAGTTTACAAGTTAGCAAAAGAAGCTGATACCAACTGATGAGAATTATCAGCAGCTCCTGGAGAAAATGAATTCCTAATAATCCTGAGCACGGATTTGTTTGTCCCATTTCTTGTAGTAGTTAAATAAGGCTTGTGCTGTGAAATCAAGGTTTAGCATACAGAATAGATGGAGACGCATGTAATTAAGTATCAGGACTTTGGAGATGGCTCTTTTTGAGACAGGATTAGTTAAAGTCCAAAGTGCCTAAGCTCATGTGTGTGCATATGTAAATTGATTCTAGTCTTTCAGACTCCTGAACAACTTCTGACCTGTGCTTAGTAGCTTTGAATGTTTGTTGCTTCCAGAATATCTGAACATATCTAAAGCTAGCTGGTAACCTTTGCACTGTGTGATCCAGGCTGAATATGCCCTGGTGCTACTTAGCTATTGAATATTTCAGAGACAGCCAAGAAGTGCACATTTCTACTGCATTTCCAACAACAACAGCAAATTCTTGCACATAAGTAAACAAAAGGATTAGCTGCAAATGCAAAAGCCACTATATCTTTGTCACGATAAAGAAAGGACAGGTGGAGCAGGCATTTTAATGTCTGCACATACACTGAGTTATCATTGTGACATAAAAATGATAAATGTTTGAAGTACAGCTGATAGCACACTACTACCATTAAGGAATATATTGCTTGCAACAGAGAGGGTGTACACAGAAAGAGAATACTGACCTGATGTTAAATGGGCAGCATGGACAAGGATTTGAACCCCTGGCTTCAACTCAAAATGGACCAGGTTTTGGTTCAGCTTCTGGATCAGCGTTTCTGAAATCTGGAGAAAAGGATAAAATAAGAAATACATTTGTTTCTTTATCATTGGTTTAGATTGCCAATAGCTGGGTAGGAAATGGATCTGCACACAAAGCAAAAGTTTTACAGAGGCACCAGGTTTCTGAGCATGATTTCCCATCACCTTACAAAGAGGGAGTTTGTGAAAGATGAACATGTCCGCCAGTACCACATCCAGAGTGGTTTGTGTACAGTTTGCAATGACTGATAGCAGCAAGTTGCCCTGTCATACCCCTGTAGGAACAGACCAGCAGCAAAAGGCAACTGAGCCCCAAAGGAATGTTACACCCACATGTGTGTCTGCAGGACCAACCGGCAATGGCACATCACTGAACTCCATTTACTATTCGAGCAAAGAGAAGCATTTCAACTGTTAACACTAATTTCCCCATAACAAATAACTTTTTACTTGTTGAGTGGCCAGCTCTATGATCTTAGAGCACATTCACAACATGCGATATACCTGAATCAAAATGAATAGTTTAAGTCCTTACCCCAGCTTGCACTGAAATTTCAGGTCCTAAATCCAAATTTCATTTCATCCAGCTCTGAGTTTCAAACCAGCTGCTCAATGATCCTTAAATATGTGCCAGAACCAGCTTGAATCTGAAAGTATTTACTGACTGCAGAGTGCAGCTTAGGTGAAACGCATGTTCCATCTATTCTTATGGACTACAGACAGAGAGAATATGCTCTTGTATTCTCTCTTTCATGGGAGAGACATTCTGCAGAGCTTTTAGATCACTATATTATCTTGCCATAACTCTGATGACAATAGATCTCTAGAAGAAATGAAGCAAATTATTCCTTCTTAAAACAAATTTCCTTCTCAGTGTAGAAAAGATGAGCATTTGCTGAGATAAGACCTTATGAAATCTGTATTTTTAAGTGAAGAAGCCAAGGTTTGGTCCAATCTGTTGGTAAACATTCACCTTTTTTAAGTCAGTTTGTCACAATATGCACAGATCCACTTTCTCCATATCACTCTTAATTATATCCAAGAAGTTCTAGGCATGTTGCCATTAAAAGCAAAAAATACAGATAGATTAATCAAGGAATGGAAGCCTATAGATACGCTGTTGATAGTTCCTTGTGTGACTTTGTTAATTTGCTGGTATTTCATGTATTTCACGTTTTCTTACAGCAGTGAGTAATTTTCCAGTTGAACACAGCCACTGTTCTGTGTGTTGGTTTATTAGGGAGAAGGGGGTGGAAAACCACAAAAAACCAACCCCACAACCCTTAATATGCAGTTGCTGAGAACATTGCGTCTTTATAGTCGTAGCAAGATCAAGAGGAACCATATTCTAGTGCTCACCACTTAATTTAATTTGTTTTAAATAAATCCTTGTTCTTTCCTGAAGATTAATGAAAAATTGTCAGAAAAAAGAACATTCCAATATTTTTTACACCATCTTTTTCATGTTCTTCATTTTTGTCTGGTTATTTCAATAAATGCTACCAGATATGATTAGATGTTCCTTGGCTATCATTCATCATAGTATGAGATTTATCTGCCTCTTTTATTTTTTTAACATTCTTAATGGTTCTTTCAATACTTTTGGCTTGTACACTTCATTTCTGGCTGCTGATCACTTGAATAGGTGCCTTTGGTCCAATACCAATTTGGCAATAACTTTTACAGGCATTTTATTTATATTTTTAATATATCTCTTTAAAGTTTACCATTTTTTCATTGGTGCCAGAATGAGCAGTAAATATATTTCTTCCAATAGCAAGAAAAAAATACCACCTGCTTACAAAGAGCCATCTGCTAAGATCAGAGCAGCAGGGATGGTGACACAAAGATGTGCTGTACATGAAGAAAGCCTGGGAAGCAAATTATATTCCTCTTTAAGAATTTGAGCATATTAATAACCAAGACTGACTACTACAAAGAGTGCTTCATCTCTAAAACTGGGGCAACAGATGCAGACTGATATGCTGTAAACCAGGTACATTAATGGCTCATGGAAATAACAGGAAAAATATCATCCTGGCCGTTTCCAGGCCCAAACGTGACCTAACAACTCTCCTCCATATCCTTGCAGGAATTATCTTCCTTTGTGCTCTGAGATTCTGATGCTGCTGGAGCAGCTGAGCCTATGAACAAAACCACAAGACAGAGAACTGAAGAAAAGCACCAACCACATCGTGTCGTTCCTCTTCAACACATTGTGAGAGCTGCACGAAATGGTCAGGAAAACAGTAGAGGTAAAAACCGTACATTGTGCCTTCTATATAAAAAGAGGCTCAATATGATGTATGAGAATGCAGCTAGAAAATGTTGCTATCTAGTACTGGAGAATGGTTTCATCAAGGATTTGGGCAAGAAACGGAAGAATAGGAGAATCTTGAGAAAGTCAGCTCGAGAAGGGACCAGAGACTTTGTTGGGCACCAGGGACATGAAGGAACACCGAGATCTCACCTGGCCTGCCTGAGGATTCCTGTGGCACAGGGTGAAGAAGGCAAAACATCAGCACCGACAGGGACATTACAGCCGAGAGGTGCCGTGGCAGCCTCCCAGCGGGAAAGCCAAGTATGCGAGAGAAAGCTCAACCAATATTCTTGTCTGGCAAGGTGATGAAAAATCATAATAAGAACGTGAGAGGCAGCAAGAGTGATGTAATAAAAAAAAAAAGGAAGAAAGGCAGATAGAAACAGTCACAACTGAAGTTTATTATTACTGTGTTGCATTGTTACCTGATCCTGATTGAGGTCCTCATTGTACTACATCCTGCACAAATGCAACTCACAAGAAAATGGTTTCTGCCTGAAACCATCAGTATCTCAGCATAAGCCTGAAAAAGCCGTCACTGTTCCAGGTCTATATACAAGGTGTCAAAACAGGCAGCACCTGTTCACACTACTCAGAGTATACAGCATCTTTCCTTCACTCAATTAATTATATGCTCTCTCAGTGGCTTTTTGGATGCAGCTTTTTTGCCTGTGTCTCTATGACATCAGAAGAAGTCAAAAAATGAGAAACAGCCTGAGACTTTCAAAAGCACCAGAAGTTCTTGTGAGAATCAGTCATCTGCCTTCCTCAGGCAGCTCTGGAGATTCCTGATGCACACTTCTGAGGGAAGAACAGATGCTTTCAGACATGTTTTTAAAATGTTTGCTTGCTTGGTACAATATTTTCATTTTTCTTTACATGGAAGGTCAGATTCTCCTCAAAACAGGTGTATAGGCAGTATAGAAAGAGGGAGGAAAAAATACATTTCTGTACTTCTAAAAATTATCTGAAATAGAAACCATACACAATGGTTTACAAACATCAGTATTGAGGTCAACGACCAGGTTACATAGAGCTAAAGTGCCGAATTCACATTGGGATAGGATACTGCTCTCCAAAATTGGACCTGATGATGTTTCTGGTCCTCACATGGTTCCAAGGGGATCTGTGAACCCCAGATCACTCAGGACACTCACTTTGAGATTGGAGAAGTGGCTCATCTGCCATTCTTATTCTGTCAAGTCTATTTCTACCTCAGTGGATTACAGGTTATCAGAATTTAACCCAAGAATGGTTCTGACTCTCATAGTTTGTTTACAACAATAACAAAGTGTCTTTGAAATAAATCTCTACACAAAGGCTGAACTCAGTCACCGAGGTAGTGAAAAGGTTTCAATGGGAAACATTTTGGGTCTTGTGCCTCCCTTTATTACTGCATTCAAAGCGGTACCACAGATCTGTTTTTCTTTAAAAAGCAGATAAGGAAACATCATAATACTTTGGTCTGTTTCAAAACTAGCTATGCAACTCCAGTTGAAGAGCTAGACCTTCACCTGGGGAATAGGTTGGCCTGAGGCTTGTCTCTGTTCCTCTCTCATTCCTGGAGATGCAACTAACTCGGCTCAAGACAAAACTTCTTAGAATAGCAACCTCCTAATTTATAGTCTTCAAGAGTCTCCCTTGTGAAAATAATTAGCTTTCAGAATTAGTTTTGGTCCTTAACTGAGCCTCATTGACTTTATCTGCTTCATTTGCAGAATTAAGCATGATGTGCAAAAATAATTCAGTAATAGCAACCATTCCTCATGTATCATTTTTCATCAAAGGACACATAATGAATAATAATAGCAGACAATTTGTGAAGGGAAAAAAAAAGATATTCCAATTTAAAAATGGAACAAAACAAAAATTAATTTGGCTTCTCTTAGCATTTTGTCAGAATTAGGACTGTGAAAGAACCATGTGCACCAAGAAACAGAATTATTACTCAGAAGGGCATTTTCTCATACTTTTATTGAATTTTGAAACCTCTGGTGTAAATTGGGTTAGACTAATTGAATGTGATTCAACTGTGCCAGTATGTACTAGCTAAGAATCTAGATAATTTTGTAGATACTATGTAAGGATCTCAACTAATGAGTGCTACACTTCTATTCAATTCATTGAGTAAATCAATAAACAACTAAGGAAAGTATTATGCACATTGATTGGAAGGAAGCAACTTGAACCCGCATTACGAAATCAGGAGTCAGGGCAAATGTGGATTACTCTAAACTGTGCCACTCGCCCTGCATAACCTTGATTACTTCATATGAGGCCTCTAAAGCTTGCTTGCCTTAGCGCTGAATAGAACATAATCACCGACTTAGAGTGTCCAGCAGGCCCATTTCTTGAGATCTTTTAATGAAAGATGCTAAATCCAAGCTGCTGTTAGTATCCAGAGATACTGTGAGAGCACAAGGCACAGGACATTCCTGAGGTTACTCTGGGACAACAACTGACCAGCAGATATGAACCCAGAGAGAACCTGGACATAAATGTCAGGATCCACTTTAGATAAGCAAAGGTGACCAGAAGAAGTCTTGATAATCAAGGGCTGCTCTGTACACCGAGCAAAAGATGAGAAGGTGAGAGGGTCAAGAGTCGCAGTTAACGCAAAGGTATTACAACAAGATATATAGACAGCCTGTTCTACAGCACTCAAACAGCTGATCTAAGCTGGCTAAGGAAAAAAAGCCCTCAGTATAAGGTCTTATCCATATTATTCCATTATCTCCCCACCTGCCTTTCCTTCTTAAATACTGGCCCAGCCTTCCCTAAGCACCCAGTGGAGGATTTGGTCTGCGTACAAAGGTACAGATGTTACAAAAATCTCTCCTAGTAACACTAGATTATTTACTCCTCTTCCCGGAATTTAATTTTCAGGACTGATTGCCAGCATTTTCTGTAAGATTTGAAGGTGTTCGCTGTCATGATCTTGTTGCTAAAATATTTTTATGACAGACACATCTGAATTATATCAGAGGAAACAAAAGTAACAAATGTAAATATGCTAAGACACTAAAGCTTAGGACTGTGGGTGAAAAAAAAGAAGGTATATAAAAAGAGAGAAGCTCCATCAGCTACAATAAAGCAGAAGTAAAACTAAATCTTAGGAAAGAATCTGAGACACACAGACAGGCCATTCTCCATAGCGTTAAATTCACTCGAGGTATTTCATCTCCTCAGTTCATCACTGTCCATTTGATATTCAGTCATCCATGTCATTTCCCATCTCGTTGGCTGAATACAGATAATGGCCACAGCTGCAACATGTTGAGCACAGTTGGCCACCAACCAGCTGGTGTTGCCATTTGCCAAAGACTCTGTAATGCTTGTTACATTGCTGATAGCTCTTGTCGGAGAAAAGATTAATGGCTTCAAATGTCATTAACTAGTTGCTCCTACATCTATTTTGCATTCTGCTTTCACGGTTATTTTGAATAGGCCAGGTAAAAGCATGCAAATGGAGAACTAAAGGGAAACACATGAAAACATCACTTTAGAATTCTTGTGCTTACATCTTATTTGACCGACAGTAGACAAATTCACTATATTTGACAAAAAGCCTCCATTAGCAAAGGTTGTGGAGAGAAGGTAATTTGTGAAATGCGTAAATAAAAAAACAACCCTTCAGAATCTTCCTATAGAGTAAAACTGTACACTGAAATGGACTGAGTAATTGTGTCTCTGTATTTGTATCACTGCCCTCTACTGAATTGTAAGTAAAATGTTTTCTTACCAAACATTCATTTTCGAATTGTATTAGTGCTAAAAATTACTCCAAAATTACTTGAAATGTGACTAAGTAGAGGTTTGCCC
The DNA here is from genome assembly GCA_013399365.1 of Pampusana beccarii. Classification (NCBI taxonomy): domain Eukaryota; kingdom Metazoa; phylum Chordata; class Aves; order Columbiformes; family Columbidae; genus Pampusana; species Pampusana beccarii. The sequence continues at coordinate 798,261 of VWYH01009674.1, forward strand.
TTCACTGAAGAGAAAGAATTCAGGGGTTTTGAAGTGGCAGATCTGAATTCTGTAATCATCACATTCACCAAGCCTGTCCATAAAAATGGTGTAACAACTGCATGCCAGCCTAAGTGGCCAATGGCAGTTCTGGGTAGCTGTATTTGCAAGGTTTGGGGTATTCTACCAGTGTTGTAGTGATAACATGCAAAAAACCAGCAGCATTTTACATCTGCCAACTATTTCTACATTTTTAAGCAGGTTAGCAATTTGTCCTCCGTTACTGTGAAATGAAGGAACTAAGTAACCCAATTAAAAAAAAAAAAGCAAAGTCACAATACTCTGGTCATAAACACAAGAATATGCAAAATATTTTGGGATTCTGCAGGATGAAAAATGCCTTTTGATTTTTATGAAGCTATGAAGAATAAGTTTACACTGACTACAGAAAGTGGAGTGGATCAAGCAATCTGAGTTCCTCAGAAATTCTGTTTATGTATGAGATGGAATTGTCCCATGCTTCACATTGAGAAAATGTCCCCAGCTTCATATGTAGCATATTTTTTTAGCTGTCAAGAGCAGATAAACTTTTTAAAAGGTACTTCAGTCTCCCATGGGAAATATCAGGAATGTAGAGTTCACATTTCTAAATGCAATCTGCAAACAGATATGACAATAATTGGTACTGTGTGTACACAAAAAAAAAATTTGGGGCACTCGAATGAGAGTGGTACATCAGCTCAAGGAGAAAATGACGTCTACCATCTACCCACAGCCTCAACAAGAGCATAAGACGCAAATGCACCACCCTAATGGAAAACTACACGGAAATGTACATTTGTCAATTGTGATACAAGGCCTAGGAGAACATCCACAGTCCCACTATTATTGTACCAAACAATTAATGGCTTACTGTGTTTAGACTCATAAAATATGAGTGACACAGAGTAGTATTATAGACTTGGACAAATGGGAGGCTAAGACCTAGATTTTCAAGGGACAGTGGACATCCAGCTGTCTCTGAAGTCTATGGGAATTATGTACCTAGAGATCACAGACTGGCTGGACAGAGAGACCCAAAGGTATTCTTAAAAAGCCAAATTAGTATGAACCAGATAGAAATAGACCAGCTTAATCTGACTCAAGGGAAAACAGCAAGAAAGTAACCCCCCCATGGTTGTCAGATATGTATCAGATTTACTGGTAAATGTGAAAGTCCATGAAATCACATATACCATTCACTGTTACTCATGGCAGAATAATGTTCCGGTTCAGGTGATGAAATACAGCTCGGTTGGTTAAACAAGTTGTCCAAAATCCTCACAGGTGCTCTGTGATAGACATGGCCTGCAGCAACTTCAGGAGTTTCATGTGGGGAGATGTAGTTTGAATTCCTTCTTCAGCTACTGTTTCTGTCACTTTTTCCTTCCATTCCATCAGCTGTCCTTAGCCTTGCGTGTTCTAGCTAACAAAAGTTAGCATGCACCCACATGATTTACATGGCTTCTCCCTTTCAAACCCAGGATGGATGAGCAGAACATCAGGACAACAAAGTGTCCCTTCCTCTGTTCTGGTACCTGGCATGGCATTACGGTGGGTTCAGGTCTGTGTCACCACATCCACATCATATAACAGCAAGTATACATGCTGAATTTAGGAGGCTCTAATAGGAGGGGAAGAGAAGGAGGGGGCTACAAGCACAGTTAATTCTCCTGGTAAATCTGCCCCTACAGCGTGCATGGTGGGGTTTGTGCCCTTCTGTGGTGTTTCACTGAGTTTCACCAACTTTGGTTTTGAGAATGGGTTGGGTTTTCCCTATCTCGGGTACTGAAACAAGAGCTTTTGCAGAATAGAAACACTGTTTTCTGTAACTCCTCTGCATCTGATCCATTCTGATGGCAAGGGACAGAAACTCTTTGTTGCTGTGTTTCTGGACAGGCTCACCATGAGTCTCAGGTTTGGAGAATAGCTTCCACATGTGATATGATACCATGGGAAAAATAAAGGAACCTATATAGTTGCTTCCTAAAGAAACCTGATTCCACTGCAGTGTTTGTGCAAACTATTTCCATTTTGTTCCTGTGTACTTTTAAGTTTCTCTTCCGAATCAGAAGATAATCCATAACTAACTCCGTTGGGTGTGCACCTGCAAACACACAAACTCACATACGTGCCTTTGAATAGCTTGTTGCTTGCATGAACACAAAGCAGAGTTCTGTTCCAACCAGAAAAGAACACTATACATCACAAAGTACCTAAGAAGCAACTTAAGCTGTCATCAGCAGAAACATCTGCTCCCAGTACTTATCCCAGTGACTTCGGGCACAGAGAGAAGCTGTTGGATGGGCTCTGAAACACTTTGGGAAAGGGATAGTGAAGGATCACAGGCCAAAGGGATGACAAAACAGGAACGGTATCAGAATATGCTTCAGAGTTGACGGCACAGACAACTTTTGGGGCCCCCCTTAGACAGTTCACACCAAAACAATGCTATTTTCTACTGGAGTAACAAGGAAGGGGAATGCAGTACCCGGAGATGAGTAAGAAAAACATTCTGATCATCCTGATGGGAACAGGGGAGATACTTCTCCACAAGAAACAGCTGGCTGCAAATGGTGAATAGTTTCTCTTTCCTCAAAGGTTATCAATTGGACCCTGCTGGATGCCATAGAGTTGCTGGAGTCTCACTGAAAGTGACATTTCTTCTTGTCCATAAAAAGGGTCATGAGAGCACTGTCAGGGCTTCCTTCCTCCACAGCCACAGAGACTCCATTTTTACAGGGGAAAAAAAAAAAGGGACAAAAATAGGGAGTAATTGGAAAATTACTGTTGCTGAATGCAGGAGTGGAGCTGGGTCAGATATAAATTTCAAAGTTTATGGATTGGCTTCCTTGCCAATTTTTCAGGAGGAAAGGAGAAAGGGGATGAAGAAGAAAAGGAGAGGTTTTGCAGAGCAGTATATCTCCATACTTTTTGTTTATTACGTGGGTGGCAAAAATTTCAGAGGAAAATCATTTGTCAAAGACGATAGCTAAGGATGCTGAGAAAGGGAAAGCTTAAGAAGATGGGTGACTAGTGGTTCGAGGCCCACAGCTAAGTTAACAAGGCTTCAGGCCACCACAGGAGGCAATTGCAACAACCAGTTACAGGTCAGGCAAATGAAAAGGCTAGTAGAAAACAAGAGAACAAGAGTACAATAAGGGGAAGATACTGTTGATACATGCACTTATGGGAAGACTTCACTCGTTCACAAATTGAGCGACAAATCCAAAGAGAAATGGGAAAGTCCTTGTGCCATCCAACGGAGTAGCAGGCATCCAGTAATGCTGAGGATTTCCCCATACCACTGAGGCTGATACAACATGAAGAAGGCGGGGAGATAATCCAACCCCATTCCTGTGCCTTAAAGTAATGAAGTTCTGATCTGCCCGGGTCTAACATCCAGCTCTGTTCTCCAGTGCTTCCTAAACTCTTGACAGCCTCATAAACTTTGCCTTATGAGGCTACTCCAGTTCATGCTAGTGGGAATCATCCCCTAAATCCTTCCTGCTTTCTTCCTACTTCTGTGAAGTAGAACAGAACTTTCAAGGGAGAGACATGACATCATACAAATTTATACCAATTTAACATTACTGAGGGAACCCAAATGGGAGTCTCCACTCCCAAATACAGCTCCAAAGCCTGTTTTCAGTGTTTGGGAGAAAACCAAACAAAACTCAACCAACCAAAAAACAACAAATACCCAAAAGAGGATATAGCACTTACCACAGTTGTCATTTAGACCCCAGTGAGTCAGATGCATTTGTACCACAATAATTATTTGTTCTAACCTGACTTTGAAATCCCATATATATATACACACATACATACACACAAATGCATAAACATACACTTCTCCAAGTAATGGACACAATACCTGCTCTAGGTCCGCTGCTGTTCTTTTATTTTCTCCGGTGGTGTCTTGATATGGTAAAACGAAGAGTTCGGCAGATGTGGGCAGACCGGGGAGCACTGAGACCAGAATATGCTTGCTTGAAATACCTGTTGCCTGATACATAGACAATTAATGGACAGATAAACAGTGGGGATGGCATTGAATGCTGACAGCTTCTTTGCTAAAGTATCACGGTACTTATACAAATGATTTAGGGTATATCTGGTACAAAAGGGAGAATCTTGTTAAAACCCACTACAGGTAAAAGTCAGGGATTAATAATTTCCTGATCTACACTATTTTACCATGTTGTCCAATAAAATATGCGGGGTCCTAAGGCAACAGTGATAATCAAACGTGCTAAAAGGTGCTCCTAAATAACAGTTGCATATGGTACTATTTGCTTTGTCTGAACTGCGCTATTTTAAAGTTATCTGACTATCCCAAGTTAGTCCCCGAGGTTCTTAATTTAGTCAATGGTAAGAAGCTGCATGTTAAAGGACAAGGTATGTGGGCAGAATTGCACTCTAGAGCTGCAATTAGCCAAAACTTCTTAAAAGCCTTGTAGACACACTGGGAGAGAGATGATGATGAATCAAGTTTGAATCCCAAAAGCCAAACAAATTCTTATAATTCATGTACCAGGTCAATTCCACAAGTTAATGAGGGTCATTTCTTTTTTCTTTAGGCTTTAAAGATTGGATTAATCTGCTTTTTTTTTTTTGTCTTGCTGGCTGAAAATCTTAAGCAACCAGTCTAAACCCAGATCTGCCTTCAACACAAATTAGCCAAAACTTTAAAAAAAGTAACCCACAGGCATCATGACCAGGGTCATCTCTGGTCATGGGTTTCAGCTGCTGTTACCAGGACATAACGCAATCAGATTGCAGAGTTCTTCTCCAGAACAGGAGCTAGTTTGGCCTCCAGGAAGTTTTGTGAGCAAAAAGGAGGAGAAACATAGTTTGTGGAATCTTCCTCCATTGCCTCTTTGTGTTGTGGATTATCCAGCAAATGCACTTAAATCTCAAGTTTCCAAGTGCTGAATTTAGTAGGTCACTTTTTAAAGGAAAAAAAGTGCCCTCAGATATAAAGGCAGACCACAGCAGCTGGAAGCAGTGCAGAGATTCCCCTGCAGTCAGGACTTGCAACCCTCTCAAGACATTAATTGGACCTAAACTTCATGAATTCTTCTTCCTAGTAGTTCAGAAGCAAAGACTTAGGGTGCTGCTCGTTGAAGGAAATGATGGAGAGAGGACGAGGAGTCAGTGGAACTGATTACACATCACCATTGCCTGGGCTAATTCTGTGATTGTCCCATACGTAACTGCTGGCAGCCCAGGGAACACGCAGAGGAGCTGTGGAGGGGGAACCCTTCTCCACTGTATGCCAAGGACAAGCACATGAGTTTGTTGCTGTTGTTTTTTTTAGTGTGGATTTAGAAAAAAAAAAGAACCCTACAATAACATAAATGTTCTATATTCTTTCCAAGTATTCTGTGAAGCCAGGGCTCACATTATTTGTTCTTGCCTAACAGGTGGTTTTAAGATATCAAGAAAAGGACACAGTATTACCAGTTAATGGAAAGTCTTCATTTTCTGAGGCTGGGAATGGTTTTTTTTGTCTGGAAGCTTTTGGCTGATCTACTCAGTTTATTCTTGTCTTCATCAAAAGCGGGAGACAGGATTCAGAAAATCAATGATCTGAGCAAATAATTATGATCATAATACAAGTAGGATATTTTGTGATAATCTGAAATTATCCCTACATAGAAAGAAGATCAGATTTTAGTAGAGAGATATAATTTCTTATGCAGAATTTTTATCCAAGTCTATGGTACTCTGTAATAAGAATGTAATACTTTAATAAAAGTTCATAAAAATTCTGTAGCACAGTTATAATTTCCTATTGAATTATTTAGTTATTCAACTCATTTTTTTACAAGTTTACTTAATTGCTGTAGAAATCTATTGGTTTTATCTTTAATTTTTACAGGAACTTCTCACAAAGGCTTGTTTAAGGTGAATCATTTAATTATGTAAAGAGGGATAATTAGCTATCAATTTTTTATATTTTTTTTTACTCAACAAAAAGACTCTTTGTGTTTTCGCTGCTCTGCTTTTGAATGTAGCCTTGGTACTGTAGTTTTATAATCCTTTTTATGGCTTGATTTTGTTTTATTGAGTTGTTTATATTCTGAAAATTCATCCTGAAGATAAATGGATCCTTGAATACTTGATACTGACATAAATAAATCAGAAGAACAAGCTCCAGGAAATGTTTTTTTTCTTTACTCCCTCCTCTTCTCCCATGTTTTGAGGAAACTGAAGAAAGAATCTCAGAAGCAACCCAGACAAGTTTGTGTGCAACTGATTATTGCAGTGTCTTTCAAGTCTTTTTGCACAGATAATGCCACAAATGAACATATAAACCTGCTAAAAACAGCTAAAAGCCTTGCATTCTTTAAAAAAATCTGAATAAATTCATTTAAAAAAAAAAAAGGCAGAAATCCTGCTTCGAACAGTTTCATTATTTTTCTGCTGTCTCTAACTTTTCTTAGCCTCTCAGTTTGAAACCCAAATCTTCAGCCACACAAGAATATTTTTATGACATTCTGTTCTACAGTTAAAAAAGGAACTTCAGAGCTTCTTCATAGCATTGATGGGAAAAATAGCATCCAATCCTGACCCAAGATCCTCATGCTATGTGAAAGACATAAAGCACTTACTGTGGTGCTCTTCTATGTAACAAAAATTCTTTTCTTTTTGGACTCCTAAATTTCCTACAGCATATTTGTAATTCCATTAGAATAGCACTACTTTCCACTGCTGCGTATCAGTGAAAGAAGTAAGAATTGCTATGCATCAGTAAAGACGTTTGTACAGCTAGAGGTAGGTATCAGTGATTTGCTTTCTACATGCCCTTTTCTCAGAAATATTCCACATAATCCACTGTCATTAAAAAGAATAAATTGAAGGCTGACTGAGCTCTGACTGCCATAGAATGGGATAATGTCACCTGTCTAAAATGTGGGAATCTGGCCTCAAACATCAGTCTAACTGCCTTTTATAGTTGATAGAAACAGAGAGACACCTTGCAAGAAGAGCTGACCCAATCCTAATGTAGGCACAAAGCAGAAATTAGAACCATTGTAATGCAGGTTATACACATCGCTTACCTCCACCAGCGCTCTCTTGACTACTCTACTGATGTCCCTTCTCCACTCGGGGATATCTGGATTGTAGTCATCGAGGTTCGGAGAGAATGATAAGCGCAGGGACTGAAATTGCTCTGCAGATACAATGACACGGTGGTGAGTAAAGACTCTGAAATGCCTCAATGCCGCACGAGTGGGCAGAACCTACTGAAACCTGCTGCAGCTCATGTTTTGCTTAATTAATCTGCTGGTGATGCACAGACTGTCAGAGAATCCAGCAGCGTGTCTGAGAGATTCCCTGAGAGATTGGGAGAATCTGAGAGATTCCCTGCTCAAGCGCCACAGAACCAAAAAGGCTGCTGGGTCCCTACTTTAATGGATGAAGAGCACTGGAGAGAGCGCTGTGTCAGGAATGTAGCCAAAATGTTACCTTCTTCTTGACTTCTGAAGCAGGCAAGCCCTGTGAAAGCAGCTGGGATTGTACTCTCATAGACATGTCGCAAACACTTGAAATCTTAACTGGAAGGGGACAGGGATAAAGGTGGGGAGAGGACTAGCCTTGGAAATACACTTAATCTCTATTGCTGTTAACAGAGGTGCCCACACCGATCACTAAGACCATGTGCTTAGTATAAACAGCTAAAACTGGGATTCCCAGTGGTTCTTAGACTACATCTACACTATATGATATAATATTTGTGTGCCCTAACTGCCTCTGAGGCCCAAGTACAATAACAAATCAGTACAGATTTCTGTACAGAACTGCAGCACACAGCATTGACTTCTCTTTCAAGCTAAACAGCTTTTGCAAGAGTTAAGAGGCCTCTGCTGGCCAAAAAGGGGGAAAACTAGCTCACAAAATGACCTAACATTTTCACAATCATGTCGGATGGCCAAACAGTCATAGAGCAGATGCAGAGTGCTCTGGGAAGGAGATCAACCTTCTGCGATCACTTCAGTTGGGATGAATGTCAGTCAATTGCCTTCAGAGATATTATGCTGAACAGATAATACTGAAACTGATCTTACAATGTCAGTCCAAGCATCCTGGAATAAAGACATCATGTTGCTGCCAGGTAACCTGGCTCTGCAGCTCTTGACTATGGAGAATCCTATGCAAAATGAAGCGTGGAGGGCTCACCATACACAGCAATAGTCTTTGTGTCCTGAAGGATGGTGTTTCCTGCTGAGACCTGAACGGTGATGGTGTTCATCCCTTCCACAGAAAATGTGAATGTGATGCTCCCTTCCAATGTGATCAGTGGCTGCAAATATACCAGAAAAGGAGAAATTAAGTAAATTTATCTGAAAATTAAAATTAGTTTTGCTCTCTAGCCTGTTGGCATGGTTTGGGGAGTCAGTTCCAGCTTGGAAACTTAAGACACAGAAAGGGTCCTGTGACATGGAAGACTTTTTTCTGGTCAGGGCCCAGGGATCCAGATAATTATGTCCTCTGGAAGCTCAGAGTAAGGTACTATAATTTCCAAAGGAGCTAAGTTTTAAGACCCCAATATTTACTTCCCACTTGGCATGCAGTGTATTCTGGAAGCCATGTTATAGTGTCCATCTTTGCTGCAGTCTCCAGAGAGGCCCAAATCATAATATGATGACCTGCAAGACTCACTGCTCAGGTGTCCCATGCTTTTCCCATATCTAGCTGTCAGTGATTTATGGTCACTCAAAGAGGTTGTGACAGAACCAGGAGGCAAATTAAGATTTCTCCCATGTTATTCTTAGCCATGGAGACATCACTTTTGGAAAGCGATGGTGTTTAGGGAGCACAAAGATCCCCTCATCCTGTTTCGCTGTACAGAAACAGTTCATCAATGAGTTGTGCCTCCTTTCAGTAGTTTCTGCCCTAACTTCTGTTTTCACTTATTAATGAACTCTGGGTGAGATCTTCAAAGCACCCGGTATGAAGTCAAACTCTGTTGCTATTGTAGTCTGTAGTAAAACTCTCACTTCAATGAGAACAGAGGTAGACCAACTCTGATCACTTACGAGCTTAGCAGATCAGAGGGAAGGTTAAAAGGTGACAATCACAGCCTGTGAGTACCTATAGGGGGAGATGACTTCTGATAGTACAGAGGGTTCTTTAATCTACACACAAAAGCATAACAAGATCCAACAGCTTGAAACTGTCGCTGGATAAATACAGACTACAAACACGGTGCATGTGTTTAATGCTCAGGATAATTAGTTGTGGGGAAAGAGTTAGGAGAGAGGGTAAGAAAGAGAAGCAGTGAGTTCTCCATCATCTGAGAGAAATTATTAATCCAAAACAACAAGTCAGATTCTGCCTTAATCACAAAGAGTTAAATAAAGTAGAAAGTACTGATGAAAATCTCTGATGACCTGCATTCTACAGAAGATAACCATGTGTGGTTCAAGGTCCCTCTTGTCTCTACAACATCCATGAGAATCTCTCCCCTCAGAGACTAATTAGGTTCTGTAGGTACTTCATCCACAAAGATATGTATTTATAATGCCTGTGCAGATTTACCCACACTGCAAGCACAGAGGTGACAGAATGTGGTGCATGCTGTTCTCATAACCCAGCAGAGCTCAGAGGCAGGGATATGTTTTTTTCACTGGTAGCACATGATAATAAATTCTTCTCGCACATGTGTTTTAGCATGGAGTGTGGGGGCTCAGGACTGGGCTTAGCATTTAAGGGGAGGCACAGAACTGATGGCGATCTCTACCATTGTTAGTCACCAGAGAAACGAGGTTTAAGCTCTAGGGCTATGTAAAGTCAGTTCCAGATATAAAACTAGCTTCACTTTGAAAGTTTAGTTTCCTGAACCCCACCCCTCAAACCCAAACTTTTTATGTTGTTGTGTTTTATTGTTGGGGGTGGGGCATGCAGGAAACATGCTAGAAACTCTTCTGGATTTTTGTTCCTGATATCTACCTTGGATGTAAAAACAACAAGAAAGCTATTGGCAATTTATATGAAATGGCAATAAACACTACAGCTAAGTCACAGCAACAAAGAAAAAGCGGTTCTTGCATTTCAGTGTTTGTACATCAAAGAACCCTTAGTCTCTCAGTCTCTGGTTTATAATTTTCTTGCATGTGTGACTGTTTAGAAGCATTCCCAGACCAGTTTGCCCCTCCCTGCTCAGTCAGAGAGCTCCTCTGGTACTATTTTGATCTCAGTCCATAGGGAATACAAACCTCAGTGTTGTTCCCAAACCACCAGACGTAAGTAAGTGTTCCCACTTGGCTTGGCCACAGCACTGTTGTGGCATTGACCTCCTTGTTCTTTGTGGTGACAAACGGCAGGGATAAGTGAACATGTTCCAAGGGGCCTGCAGAGACACAAGCAGCAGGTGAGCGTTCCCTCCCTCTGAAATGTCAACCTGGAGGAGAAGGGAGCTGAGGGGATACCTGCTGGTTTAGGGGAGACGTCTTCCAAATCACTGTGGGGCATGACAGCTAATGTTTCAGTTTGGTGCCATTTCTAGAGAGACAAGCTTAAATCTGTTTTTCCTAGAACAGCAGCTACCCCTGTACCTGGGGGTGGAAAACTTGAACTCTTCACTGAATGAACGTCATATACACGTGGATATTATATACAACTTAAACAATATGGGCAGAACCCTGCTACATCAATACTGTCTTTATTGCGAAGACATGCGCAGGACAAATGGCTTCAGTAGACATGAAGCATCCCTAATGCAAACTGCGATGATTTGGTGAACTTCAGCAGCGGTGTATCTATTTATATCCACTGAAATTCTGTCTGAAGGCAGCTATTCACTGAGTGCCTTCATTTCAATGTTACCTTATACTCCCTTCTTTTCTTCAATAAACTCTTTTATTTCTTCAGTATAAACAGAACATAATTCATTCGACAAGTGACATTATGCCCAGGGTTACACATTTCCCATCTTCTGGAGACAGATGGGCCTTTGTTGTTACATCTTGTCCTATAGATTATTTTTTTAAGATGTGTTCTGACTGTTCACTTAGAGAAGAAAGCAATTGTCCTGAGAGTGACAGAGAAAGAAAAATGAAGAAACTCCAGGTGACATGGGGACATAGGTTTCTTAAACAAATTAAGGCCACATCTACATCTTCTACATCTGCAAGCTCCCCAGTGATGTGAAGCAGAGACCACAGCCTGGGATTGCACTGTCCAGATGGAGCTGAGATACATTGTTAGAGGATCTTGTGTATTTCAGGAAAGGATTTTTCAAGACATAAGCCATGCCTGTATTAACACTTAGACCCTGCTTTTCAGCCTAAAGGAGCATCACACATTTTGGAGCAAGCACCTTGTAACCTATACAGCACTCATACACAGAGAGAGACACACGAGCAAAACTTCTCCCAAATCAGACTGTATAAACAATGCCAGCATAAACAAGTACCAGCGTCCCTGGCTTATTACTGAAATGCAGCTTTCACTGGGTTGTAGACACAGCTGCTGCTTAACTTGGTGCAGCCCAATTAAGAGTTATCCATGATCAGACTAACTAAGGCTCATTTTTCCTTTTATAATCAGGAGTAAACACACTTCTTGAAAATTCATGAGAAGCTGGAATTTCACCCTTATGATTTTAATGGTATTCCCCTGCTCAGACACATTTCCATGCCATCTCTCAGCAAGACCCCGAGACCTGCAGAACGGCTGCTTCTCAGGCTAAATATTTTGCAGGTCTGGTATCCTTTGAGCTGTTTGCCAAATGCCCAATGTCAGCACAGCCCTCTAAAGGAACAAATTTCCTAACACTGGATGCGGCGACGGCAGAGACAGTGGAGCCCAGATAAAGTCTAATACACTCCAACATAACTGCACAGTTGCTCTGAATACATCTCAAATGATCCTGCACTGCAGAGGGTGTCCAGCAGCTCCTCAGACCTCCACCATATGGTGGCCAGGAAAGAACAAGAAAGAATGGCTCGAGCAAGCCAATTATACATCAGTATTTCTGTTGAAATAGCTGATGGGTCAAAGTGGCTGAAATGCTGAACTACTCTCTGGCCAGCAGATGGGGATAGCTCACTCTGGATAGGGCAACTGCTTTCTCCCAGGTAAGTTTGAAGAGAATTCATTTCTGAGCTTCACGCAAGGCCATGGAGACTACAGACCTTCACCTGCCCCAGGAAAAAACTATGCACAACTGCCAGACAATAGAAATGGAGAAGCTTCTCAAAAGGTTCACTTGAGCAGGTGATGTTATTCTGAAGCATTCAGGCAAATGCATAACTAACTTTCCAGAGGAAAATTCCGACCTGTGAGGACAGTTCAGAGACAGACTTTTGGCTGGAGAAGCAGTTTATGTATAATTTACAGTCCATCCACCCCAAAATGCTCCTGCCTCACAATAACCTGCATTTCTGGACCCCTGGACCAACTGCAGCAAAGGCACTGCAACCCTGCACTGGCCCCATGGCTGCAGGAGGATGAGGAGGGCACGGGATGGAGAGTTCACTCTGACCTTTGAGATCACAAGCACTGTGGGTCAGTGCCTGCAGCTTTCCTCTCAGCAAGGCTGTTGGCCACAGGTAGGGAAGGGTGCTGAAAGGCCCGGATCTGGCTGCAGACACTTATGTATTAACCTGGTAACAAGGGGCTACAGTTAGTAGCCCTTCCTAAAACTCCCTGAGTGTTCAGGCTGCACACTGCATTTCTGTGGATCTTTGCAACGCAGTGTGTGCATTTATTGTAAGGACAGGTGTTTTCACAAAACTCCACGAAGGCAAAGCTCATACACCCCCAGCAGAATGGTCAGCAGAGAGCTGAGTGGCAATGCATGCATTTAAACAGGATTTAGAAGCTTCTGTGGATCTGGGTGTTAGGCTCTGGAGGGGACTGGATTTACTGTACATCTCTGTCCTCAGCAAATCTATTGCTACTCTGAGTGGCACCATGCTCAGTCCGCAACCTGTTTTGATGTCCCTAGTCCTTGTCGTGTAGAGAAAGGCGAGACATATCCCTTAGAGCTGTCACTTCTCCAAGGGTTCGAGGATATATAATCCAGGCCTGGCTATAATGATTGCACAGGATTTGAATCCTATGCTGGGATTACCTACGTGCAACACGGAAACATACACCATCAGCTGCTAAGTCATGCAAACATATCTGAGTATTGTTTATTTCCTGTACCGCTTAAACAATCAAACCCGTTCTTAAGCCTTCAATTTCTCAAGAAAATTGATTAAAACAGCTATAAAGCAGAACACAATTATGAGTGAGAGCAAAGACTGGACACCTGTCTTCTCCTTCCACTTCGCAATTGTTGCACAAGAAAGCAGTTGTTGCTTTACAAGGCCTCATTACTTTGCAGATAGGCTGAGGGTTTGCAATGGTCCCCATGGAATTGCCTCTTGTCAAACAGCAAACAATTACAAACCCTGCTTGCACGAGGCTGTCAGAACCTCCTGCAAAATATCAACCACCAAAACACTTCTCCATTTGTTTCCAATGACCTTTACAAAGAGTAAAAAAAAAACAAACCAAGAAGACTCCTGTTGAGCTGACTTTCATAACCAGCAGCAGTGGGATGGGGATTTAGGCATTCAGAGCCCTCAGCAGCTCCCATGATAATTATCAAGCACACGCAGAGACACAAACTCGAATATGAGCCCAGAACTGAAGATACTACACAAAAGTGTATAAATGCCTATTCTGACCAGAGGTCTTTTTCTCTACCCTACCTAGGATGATATTTGAATTACTAAAAATAAAAATCAGTAGCTGTCTGAAAGCTCAGATTTCAGCTTGATTCACCAGTTCCTCAGCACAGAAGTGATACAGGCTAAGCCCCCAAATAAAAATCCTGAGCTTCACAATAACCTAATTTATGAATGCAGTTATTTATGCAAGGTATTACGAGTCTTTCAAACATGTGATGTGCTGAAGGATTATGTGACATAAATGTTTGCCACAGACAGGAATCTATCAGGCTAGGGAATCATAAAAGGTACACTATGATGGTGAACTGAAGGTCTTTTAAAAGGGAGGCATTCAGGGAGATATTTGCTCCTGCTGCTCTAGTGCTCCCTCATAAACCTCCTGTCTCCCATGGCTATACCTCCCACTGCTCCCATCTGTCGATACGAAGGTGCATAAAGAGCTGCCCTCTTCCCCTGAAGAGGCAGCTGTATGAAGTAGCTCCAAAACTGGAGTTAAAGTATACGGAATGTACTAAATTACCTATATAATAAATGGAGTTAATTTGGTAGAGCGTAAGTGGAATTTCTGTAAGCATAACTTTAAGTTTTGGAATTTCATTTTTCTCAGTACATCTGGCATACAGGCAAGTGGTTGAAAACATAAACAATTGACAAAAAAAAACCCACTATGAAAAAAAATGATGGTCTAAACCAAAATCCATTAGGGATGTTACAAAATTTCAACAATAGGTTGACCCTTTGGGTCCATAACCATGCACTAGGAAAAATATGAAAGAGTACATTGCTGGTTTTATGCAAGGACTTGAGAAACATTTCAGTTGTAAATCAGAGACAGCTGAAGTATAAAAAGGTTAAAAAGAACAGCAGAAGAGCAATGCGAAAATAATATTTTTTCTTGTAATACTCTTTAACACCAAGATTTTAGTTCCTATGACAACGAAAGGACTGAAATGCACAGGTTTCCATCCCAGATGTGGTTGTATTTCATTAGAGAGCAAACCAGATACATAAAGTAAAAGTCAAGGCTTTTAGAAGTGATTAAAGATCTGGTTGTCTTTGTTTTTCTGGAAGTGTAAACATGCTAATGAAGGTGCATCTCAGAAAGGGCTGGACACTCCTTTGAGGTGTCTCAAATTAGACTACGCAAAATTAGAGACTGAACATGGTATAAAAGAAAACATCGCTGTTGCTTGTTGCTGCTCTTAGTCTGGACTCCTTTGCTGGAGGGCAGACAAATACTCATAGTATCCTACCACTCTGCTCCCAGCTGCAAAGCCTCAAATCTCATCTCTAAGGACAAGTAATATTTTTTAGGCATGACAGGAGCTAATGACGAGTATGAACATACATACATGTTACATGTAGGTAGAGGACAGCATTGTCAGATCCCAGACTGTTTTCCACCAGCACAGTCACTCGGAATATGCCCACATTCTGGTAAATATGCTTGATCCCATCTTCCGTTGAGCTGAGATTGGCGTATGACACAGCGATGCCGTCTCCAAAATCCACCTGAATGAGGGATCTCTGAAGGTCTCCCTGTGGGAATCGAAAAGAGAAAGGGTCAGAATAGACTCTCCTGTTTTTTTGAGAAAGACTGGATCAGTGGAGTGACCTAGACCACAACTGGAGGATAGTCACAAGGTCTGGTGTTGCCAGAGGAAAGGAGGTCACTTCATCAACTTGTTCAGCAGTCAGCAGAGTGACCCCCCTCCTGGGGCTGACTCGGCTGCACTGTGATGGAGGTGTCCTCCAAAGCGTGTGTTGTAGCCCTGCTTTGCTAATCACCATGGAAATGGGGGATCGTCTGGAAACTATACTGGCACATTCCCCTGGGTTTCCTTTTAGTAAAGAGTGGGGTTGTAGTGGGGAATGGTGCTCACCCCAGCAAGTCCCCAGGACATGGGTAGCTATTGAGATTGCATCTGGAATCTTTGGAACAACCCACATTGCCAGCTTTTGTACTTTAAACCGTAAAAAGTAGAAAGATAAAACTGAGAAGTCCTTGGGGAAGGGTCAACCATATCAAAGTGGTGGGGCGTCAAAAGAACCGTTTCAGCCTCACATGATAATGACAGCTTACAGCAGTTTATGACTTGCTCAGTGGCCTGATTTAAAATGAGTTGGATTTGTGTTTATTTCGGAACCGCTACCAGCACTACTGACACTAAGTGGTACCCTTTGCGCCTGCCTCAGAAGGGAAGGGCTAATGAATTGACAGAGCTGATTAAACTCTTCTCCTCCTGCCTAGAGATAATCCCATTGGAGTGGGTTTGTGATATAACTTTGACTGTCACTTCATGACTTTGGTCTCCTGGGCTGCTAATCTAGCACATTCCATAATTGCTACAACAAATTACAACAAATAAATAAAAATCACAACTGGGAGACAAAAACATAAACAAAACCACCACCAGAAAACAAAACCCAAGGATATCAGGGATCTGTTCTCTCCAAACCAGAACAGGGTTCTGCTAATGCAGAACAATCTTAGGTTTTCATCTTGCTCTTCTGAAACTGAATTTCCGCCTGGTGCACGCAGCTTTGTCAAATGCAACATCAGAGTCACTCAGCCCTAGAAGGCTTTTAAAACCCAAAAGAAGGGAGCAAAATCTTTCCCTTACTCTGCTTTACAATGAAGAGCAATTTTTTTGTTGCAAGCCTGTTTAAAAGACAGAAAAGTGAGTCACATTCGTATACAAAAAAATCACTATAACCTACGCCTCACATACTAGAAACACCTGCAAGATTTCTCGTATCATGAGGCAGCTATATGCCTATGGTAAGGGCAGTTTCCAACAGCCGAATAGCTACACAGCCTACACCGACCTGTATAACAACCGTGGCTGCTATAGATCCTCTCCCTTTCAGGTAAGAGGCAGTACCTTGTGTTAATTTTAAGCATTCTTGCTCCTTTTGAAAGTTCCCTTCAGTGGCTCTGCAGGATGCTATGCTGGGTATGTTCATGCTTGCTGGCTGTTGCCATGGAGCAGCTCACGCTGTCTGGAAGAATGCTGGTAAATTAATAGCTGAGGGCAGTTCATAAAATTGGCTGAAAGGACATTTAATTTACTTTGGTTTCCTTTTCCTTTATGGCATGTTTGTTTGTTTGGTTTGGTTTTTCTTTCCCTTGAGAAACAGTTCTTTGGATGCCCAAATGGAATGAAAGGTACCCATGTAAACGGTTGGCATCAGGCAGGTTTCCGCATCAGAAAGGGAAATAAGTGTGTGCATAAGTATAGGAGGGAATTACAACATAAGCTTTATATTCCTTGTGTTCTCTCAGTCTTTTTGTAACTTGTTGTGAAGGCAGAAATAGTGGAATCTTGCCTGAATGGAGGGCGGGAGGAGCAGAGCTACACCTGGGCATGGCAAGACAGACACATTTTCCAGATGCTCTCTTTTTACAGGCTGAAGTTGTAGTCATCACAATGCCCCCATACCCTGCTGGAAGCTCAGTTGTTTCCAAATGGATGAAACAAAAATAATGGTGTTGCTCTGTTCTGGAGGATCCGAGACTGAAGGTGTTGGAGGGGAAGACATTCCTTGACAGAGGCACATATCTGGGGATTCCTGCAGATATCTCATGCTATTTCCCTCCTAGTGTCTTGAAGATGAAGATGGCAACTCCCTGTTCTCCTCTTGAGAGCACCAGTGATGGCAAAGGAACCGTGAGCTGCTGAGACATTACTGAGAAGTCCAACCCGAATATCCTATTAGAATGAAACACGGGGATCTTCCACATTAATGCAGCTCCAGGTTACCCCTGGGTACTTCTTAACTAAGCTTCTCTTAGTAATTAACTTGGTAACATCTGGAGTTTTTAGTGACATATTCTCAAACTTCAGAAAGATGCCTGAGCAATGCGAACTACTAAGGCCTCCATTCAGCAAAGTTTGTGGCAAATCATCCATTGGATGCTTTACTAGAAGTTTAAGCACCTGCTTACATTCTTCTTTGAGACACAAATCACCGAGGCAAGGGCTCCTACCTGTTTTGCAGAGAAGCTCAAACCAGTCCTCATGAAGAACCATTAGGAACACAGGAGATGGTGTTAAGTATGGAGTTATGTCCTTTGTTGGGCTGAGTTACATGAAAGAAGATGTGCAGTTTGGTCAAACCGCACCACCATAGTGACACTGCTGGCTTTATCATCTCTGGGTATATTTGAGGTCATGCAGTTGAAGTCTATTTTAGGTTCAGGTATATTCCTCTGCATATTTGAGGTAGCATTGGAAGATGCAAAGGGTGACAGCATTTTAGAGCAGCCCTATTTCTTCAAGTGTCCAAATTTGTGCTCTAATGAGTGTTTTTTCTCTTCATTTTGTCCAGAGCCACAAAACCCATAGTGTCTACAGGTGTTGCCAGGCAAGGGAGCAACTTCTAAGGCATGCAAGATTTAGATTTCAATTTTTCTTCTAGACTCCCTAGGGAGAAAAGATGCAGACAGCCACATCTGAAAATCTAGTTAGAGAAGAGCTTCAGCTGCTGTTTCCCCAGTCTTCTTCATTTGTCTTGGCCTTTTCTGTTTTGTTTCAAAACCCTTTGAACTGGAAATACATTTTCCATTCAGTAAGACCCAGGCTATAACACTTCTCCGAAAATGCCACATTTTGAAAAGCTGACATTTAAAATTTTAGCTTAGGAAGCAGGAGAAAAAAAGTCAGGAAAACAAAGAGCCTGGTTTCCGACTTATTTTAATATTTTCTCTGTGCCAGGTAAGAGCACAGGCACAATAAGACAGGCAGAGTAAGCAGGTGAGCCAAAATCAAAACATTTTCCATACAGCTCACACCTGATCTACATCAACCCCAGCTGTCTCTGCCTCAGGCAGCTCTCCAGAGCCATGTGCAAGTGGCTGTTTTACCAAGAGAAGTTTTGTTTTGCAACAATTTGATGTATATACATACATCTTGCAAAAACCTCTCCTGTTGCTTTTTCCAACTGCTGCTTGTCATTTTGACAAGCCAAATACCACATGATAGGGTTTTTCTGAAGCTTTTAGCTCAATTAGGCAGACACAAAACTCCCCGCATCACTTGTGCAGCCGCAGCAAAGCACTTGGATGCAGTCAGCGCCGGGCTGTCTCTGGGCAGCCTCTCTGGCCTTCATTGTAAGAGGTCTTTAATGCTAGTGCTCTTCAGCATCAAGGGCAAAATTTGCCCAGGTGGCTGCTTGTGGTGATAGCTCTGCGTTCAGCTCAGTATTTTAATCACCCCAAGCTAATCACCAACCAGTTACAATAGCTGAAAAAAATGAAAGTACTTTTGATGGATTTTTTTTTTTACCTTCTATTAGGAACATACAGTATGCACAATCTTGGATATGACCTGAAGTACACCACAGTCTTGATAAAGCCTTTAGCCCAGCAAAAGACTTAATATATGCTGAACTTTAAGCACATGAGTACTTCTTTTACCCTGAAAAGAAGCCCTGGGAATTAAAAACAAATTTCCCAAGGCCCCATATTATGCCCTTTACCTATACAACATGTTTCTACTAAAATATAATTCAGAAATTTCCTATTTTCTAAGGGATTTTCTCATTAAATGTCCAAGAGGTTTCAAAGCATATATAAAAGATTCCCCTCCCTCCTTCCTCTCCCTGGCTTCCCAAGCCAAATGCATATTTTTGCTGCATCTTACCAAAAGAATAAATGTACACAGCACACACAAGATTTGGATGCTTCCAGAAAACTCTATGAAGCTTCCTGCCCCGGGATCTATAAGAAGCAGCCCATACAGTTTGCAACAAAGTTTTTACATTTTGATTACTTTATGCAGCTCTCAGTATTGTGGTGTGAGATGTGAAGCCCACGTAGCAGGATTCTCTCTCAAACACTCCATCTGAATCTTGCCCAGAAGGCTGTAATACTGAGTTTTCCTTACTGACTTCCAGCATTTGTATCTAAACAGAAGCATTAAAACAGTGAAACACAATTCAAGGTTCTTAATTTTGGTTCCCATGATTCAGATCTGATTTTTCAATTATGCACTTACGCATCTTCCTTACACGTTGATACGGATTTAACTATCCTTTGCAAGAGACAGATCCTGCAGCTGTTGGATTGTCTTCATGGATTAATGTTTTGTGCTTTCTTTAGATTAACCTTTTCCCCTCTTTGGTATCTTCCTGTCACTAGCAGAAAATACCCATCAAGGATATCTCTGTTCCAACAGAGTATCTCTACACTTGGCACACCTCTATTCTAGATCTGTTTGAAGCACATGCTTAATTTTAAACAGATATTTAAATCCAACTTGATCAAGTACTGAAAAACATGCTTTCCTGTGTGAATTCCTGCTTTCAGAGGCACGTTCTTTTTAAAATTAGGAACTGAAAAGGTATGTGTCCCTTATCAGAGCAAATAGCTTGATACTTTTCACACGTGCTTCTTTCTCTAGACCAAAACAGTTAACTGTATTAATCAAACTATTCATTCCACCTGCCACTTGTGCCAGCTCGACTCACGAGCTTTTTCTACAGGAGCAGATCTTCTGTGCTACACAGGAATCAATAACTACAGTGTTTCAGGATTATGCAGAATAATTGAACTTGTGTGACTGGAGGTGTATTAGAAGACTGTAGTGCTGTGCGTCATCATGAAGGCAAGGTCCACTTTCATACGTTTTTGTGGAATTTCAGCAGTGGATTTAAAAATGCATGAAAGGCTCTGATTTCTCCCAAACAGCTTTTCATCATCAGCGACACAGAAAATGCAATTATAATTCAGATGACAGTGGGATGTACTGATCTTTCATCTGTGTGTTAACAGGAATGTAGTGTTGTTAGTAAGATAAAACAGCCATGATTCAGCATGTATGTTGAAAGTTAGGATGAAGGTTTCATATTTCTGTAATTATTACTAACTAACTTGTGATATCAAAGAGGGAACACAATAGGATGCCACAAAAAACAGAGACTATGCTTTTAAGTACTACTAGCTTTGCGTCTTTGGCTTAGGTGCAACAACAATCAAAACAATACTAATGCTAAGCTCATCTCCAGAGACTTCAGCTGAGCTGAATTCTGAATTGCACCAAACAACAGTGCTGAGGTGAGAAATGCTAATAGTAATGTCCCCCAAGCAGAGTCCCCAAGCTCATTAAATGTACCTGAGACACAATGTACCTTGCACAGCTATTTATTAACACTGTCATTAGAGAAAACCATAGTGGTCTTCAGGAAATTCAATTCCATTTGTATATTTGCATGGTAAGAGAGAGTTCTCTGGCCTTCTGAACATTCAACACATAAATGAAAGTCATGGGATGCATGAAGGAGAAAGCAAAGCTCTATTTTCAAATGAGGCAATAAAAAAGAAGAAAGGTTAAGTTTCTTAAGGCCATGCAGAAGGAGGTCAGAGTGTGGTTCAGGAATGAATTCAGATTGCCTGAATTCTAGCCCATGGCCTGAACTGTAGGAACAAATGAGCTTTCCCCACACATTAGTCTAATCCAAACATCATACAGCAGCAGCAAGTAGTCAAAAGCAAGCCAAAATCTACTCCCAGTGGAGTGACTTTGTCAAGTGAGAACTGAGGCAGCCCTGGAATGTCAAAGACTTTCGGCTGTCATTTTATCAAGATAAAAAATAAATTAGAGGAGGCAGTTTCTCTGTGAATTATCTGTAATGAAACAGCCAAAGCCCTGAACCTTTCTGCCCTGAATGTCTTTACCATCCAATTCCCCAGCAAAGATGTATGAGCAATCAGATGAAACAAGTTTGAAAGCCATTGTGTTGAATAGTGTTGTTCTGGAGGCTGCAGCTTTCAGTGTCTCTGCCAAAGCAGTGCAACAAGCACAAGTGTCTGATGTTCTTACAAATAACTCAAACACACAAATAACAATTGGGTTTCTGACAGGCGAGAGACCCACACAACCATGTGACGAGGAAGGCACTCAGAAACAACATCCACTTAATAAAATTCCTCTATTTTCTACAACAGAGCAGCAAAATATGTCAGGGACATCGGGTTCGAGAACTTCAGTAGCAAAAATGGCTCTGTTATTTTTGGTCTTAGGCTTCTTTTGTTGCCGTACAAAAAGAAAGTGAGGATTGTGGGTTGTTTAGGTTGAGAAACAACTCTGTTGTGAATGCTGCAGTGAGAGAGGTACCAGCCATGGGTCTGTACATACAGCCCAGGCCAGGCCAAAGCATTAACCTTTAAACTGGCAGAATTTTGAGGCACCGGGAGAATTTGGTTCTAAGCATAATTAGTTTTCTCCTGTGCTGCTATTTAGTGACAGAGATGCTGTTGTTATTCTGCTTTGCCTAATGGAAATTTAAGAGCAAAATCACCAGCATCAGTATGGTACTCTGCTTATTAACCACTTCTATAATGCTTTGTACAATGGGACATATGTTAATTATATAAGAAAATATTGATGTTTCTTGGCTGTTGTCACCCACTAAGAATATAATTATGATTGTACTGACATTAATAGGAGAACTAATCTGGACAAACCTATCCAAAGATATTAAGTATAAGGTAACTTTGCAAACAGTTTTTAAGAAGTCATACAGAAATCCTAAAAGGTGACAGGAAAGTTAGACCATTTTGGAATGCATTCCAATCATTTAAATATGAGTTGTTGGTTGTTATTGCTTCTAATTATATGACGTGCTGCCAGATATATATTCCTCACAAGAAAATTTCTTGTGACTCGGGGTTAGAGAAACTGAGCCAGAATCCTAGCTCTCAGAAATCAACAGTGTTCTGCACACTGCTGATTTTGGTACCTGCCCCCTCTTTGCTTGCACTGACTTCAGTGATTATTTTCTTTCTGTGTCTTTTTCAATAGAAGAACACTTCTGAATGCCTTGTCCTTGTTTTTCTCTTCAGACATCTTGTACTGACCTTGTGTCATTGTTGGAATGACACAGTCCTGGCCCTCAGCATCACCACAGGCACAAGCAGGCTCTATAAGAAACCCTTGTGCTGTGGTTCCTGCCCTTAATTCCCATACCCGAGTGAAAAAGTTTTTTACTGCCACCATTTGCTTCTCCCTCCTTTCTCAGCAAACGCATTCACTACAGAGATGCAGTCACTTTTCAGGGCCTGCAGTGAGCTGGCCTCTGCAGTTCATTCTTTCTAGACCCAGGTGGGACCTTAGGTGAAGCAGAAAGCCCTAGAAACATACTAGGAGTACAAATCTCAAACAAACTCTTGCACCTTGGCTCACCAGCTTCTCTCTCTCAATTTTTTTTTTTTTTTAAATTTTTCCTTGCAGGCCAAATAGAATATAAGCACGAACAAAGAGATCTGAGAGGCTGCAGTGTATGGAACCCGTCTGTACAGGAGACGCTAAAGATGCAAAGGGACCGCAGTACAAGCAAAGGCCACTGGTTTTTTTTTTACATCCTAAAAGATACCAAGTGTGACACAAAGTAAAGAAAGAGTACCCACCAGGGTGAAGCACTTAAAAATATTGACCACCATTCCAGAGGGCAATGGTTGAACAGAACACATTGTCTTCTTTGTTGAATATTTCTTTTGCTGAAATATCAGCCTGAAGTCATTGTCAGATTGGGTCCAATTCACCTGAAAGTTTTGTTGGTGGCTCTGTAAACTCTTTATATTGACAAATCTAGGGGCAGGAGGTCAAGATTCATCTAGCAGGGAGAGTAATTAGAAAGGCTGGAGGTTGAACACTGAGGTTCAGCCGTCAGAGCAGTTCCTAACCTCTTCCTTACCAGATACACCGAAAGAAGAGCCCCTTCTAGATCTCCTCAGAAGCTGACTCACTGACACAAACATACTTTACATATGCCCTGTTACACAGCATGACAAAGACACCATCCCCTAATGGAGAAGGTGTTGCTTCCTGACTCTGCTGAATAGTGAACCAGGGCTATCAAAAAGATCAGAATCAATAGCAAAGACAGAACAATTCACAGCAGATCCCCAAATGACAGAGTGCTAGGGGTATTCTTACAGGATACGTAAGCTGAAAAACACACAGAAAGAAGAGCAGGATATTTCCCACACTGTGGATGATCGTCTCTTCCTCAGACTGTTGGCATAATTCTCTGGTAGTTTCGTGACTGACTTCTCAGATTGCCCAATTCCTTCTCTCAATCCATTTTTAAAACTTTGCTGAGAAGAGAAAGGTGATACAATGAACACTTTTTTGGGGGTATATAACACCACCCTTTTTTTTTTTTCTTCCCCTTAAGCCTGAAGACTTTGAATCTTGTTTTGGACTTCTTAATCTTTAAACACAGAAATCAATAACTTATCCAGATGAAATTCTATGTTTATACTGTTATGACAGCATCTACAGTAGCAACGCTGTATGCCTGTCACTACTGAAATAAAGTGACCACATTTAGGAGAAAATGAACATTCAGGTCAAATAACTGCTTCAGGTTAGATATGATTTATTATATGTTATTGCCTTTACAAATCAAGACACCTGTTTGCTCGGGAAAGCATCAATAATAGAGATGTAAAAAGCCCAACACACCCCCGACAAAACTCAGCTCCAGAGGTCATCCTCATTTCTCTTTCCTCACTACAGATGACATTTATTATGGAGAGGATCAGAAGTAATTTCCATGAATGCTCTAAGCTGTAAAGTGATGTCCATTGTGCCCCAGTGTAAGGGCATAGCTGTTTTAGGATTTATTGGCCAGCTACACAGGAAAAAATGGTAGAAGTGTAAAGAAATCAATTTGGATCAGGGAAAAACAGAAAACAGATACTTTGTGAATTTTATTATTTGGGACCCTACAACTTAACATAGATAAATAAGTACTGAAAATTAAAACCAGACTAAAACATTCAAAGTATTTTTTTTTTTTCTGAAATGAAGGGAGCAGAATAGTGAAATACCAAGTTAGTTACAGATGTAACAAAAACACAGGTTCTGATCAGAGTCTGAATCAGCTTCACATTTGCAATCAATTTTAGACTTAACGCTGCTCTTCATGGAGATCCCATCCACAAACGCCCAGATAATTGGTACCAGCTTGTGCGATGGGGACAGATCTTCACATCTACTTTTAGCCATGTTAGGTTGAAAGGCGGTGGCAAGTGAAAGCGGAAATTCAGTTTCAAACGAAGCAAGAAATCAAAAGCACACTTAAGGGTGGCGATCAGTACTCTAAGCTGCACTCTCCAGTTCTACTGCGAAATTCCCAGACCAAGTCAGTTCCCAGTTTTTATCAACTTTTCCCAACTAGTGCCGTATGCACCACAATACTCTTCCAGTCCCACCAACTCCATATATCATCATTACATTTTATAGCAAACTCCACCCAAGCTCCAGCGTGGAGCTGACTGACTTTATCCCACACTTTCTTGGTTCACCTCTCCACCACTTTGCAAACTTTATCTGACATGAATCAGGCTCAAACACACCCATGGGGCCTGGGATGCAACATAAAAATAGAGCCTACCTCTTCCAGCTGCACCAGGAAAGTGACGTTGTGTCCCTGCTCAGCTGTCAGTTTGCCATCAGATGTGACTATGCGAAGGCCCTGGGGGGCTTTGCCGGGACACTGCTGGGGTTTTGCTGTGTACCGTTCCCTCACACCATCCGTGCAGTTATTAGAAACAACTTTCCGATATCTGCAAAGTGAAAGAGAAATCTGTGAAAGATGCAGACAGGGAGCACAACGGTGTTAACCGGAAAGAGGGCAAGATTTTTGAGGTTTCTTTAGACTCAGGAGATTGGAAGAAAACGTATTCCCAAATATATTTTAGCATTTGACTCAGCCAAGCTTTCATCATATGCCTAACATACAAGTAGTTAATAGTGGTGTTAATGGCATGCAAAGTTTTCCTGCATAGCACACCTATATTCCACATATTAATAAACTGCATAAAACATTAATTTATATTATGATCTATGTTACACGTTAAATAACTATAGAGTTATAAATAAATTATATACATAGTATGGAATTATATTCAATTATTACACTTTTAGGCACAGTTAAAGAACTTTTCTCACATGCTATCCACCCCTCAACAGCTGTGAGGCAACTCTCTCTACAGATGCAACCCTTCAGAGCTACAGAAATTAGACAACTAAAGGAAAAGAGAAAAAAAATTCTGCCTCTCTTTAAGTCTATAAAATGCCAAAAGACAACTTAGATTCATTTGTTTTCTTTAATTGCTTGCATCGGAAATGAAGTTTGAGGTCAGTATCTTTACTTAAACTACATTTTCCGTTGACTTCAAAGAGGGCAAAATAATAATCAGCATCTGGGCTAGCTGCCCATCTATTGCTTCTGTTCACATATATATCAGTTTAATTTCTTTCTTCTGACTTGTTTTTCACCCTTTCTGCCCCACCTGATTCCACGTGATTTTAACAGGAGTATTTTCAGAGACTTAATGACTTGGGCTTTGACTTAGAGTTTTTGCACAAAGTTTCTTTAAGGCATCCTTTTTCAGGGAAAGGTCTGGACTATATACAGTGGAAATCTGGAGGGCCAGACTGTGCACAATAACAAACTCAATGAAGAAGAGGTCCCAAGGCCTTCAGCCAGCTTTGAGACACTTAGAGTAAATGCAATCTGTAGTTTTCATTGGGTTAAAGTCCATATGGGTGGTCTAGCTGGAAAAAGTCTGGTGGGCCACTTACCCAGTGCTGTTGAGATAACTCTGTCCAAGGCTACAGTCTTTTGACACGGAAGATGGGTTATACCAGAAAGCTGGTAAACACTGCCCATTGCTGTGACGTTCATATCCATAATCACTGTTTTAGGATTAAAAGAAACAGTGACATAAAAATAAATAAACAAAACCAACCAACCAAAAATACAAATACAGATATTAGCTCATACTCTCTTCTTTTGATACAAGTTCTGATTTTCCTAAATCTGTTTACTAGGATTTCTGATTTTTTAATTGATTTAATGTCAGATTCTTCATCCTACTTTAGCTTTTTTTGGGAGTAGAGTTACCTTGCATGCAGTATAAACAAGCAGAGTGAGACCAGGTAGTTCATGAGCTATTGAATTATCTGTTCTCTCTCTGCAGTCTAACAGTGCTTCTCAGGTTCAACTCTAGACGTAAATATATAATAATAAAAGCTAGAGATATAAGCTAAGTTCAATCACTGCTGTCTCAGCCATATCTTAAAAAACTGAAGTGCTAAAAAGTTAATTGTATTTGGAAACTATATCACATGAGCTGTGAAGGAAAATTTACAGCCCTGAGAGAGCTCTTGGCAGAAGGCATTAACAGCATATTTGATAATGGAAAAGAAGGCTGCAATCTTCAATTCTATTTTTGTTTGGAAGAGGAAATGCTACCAAAAATCATGTGTTAGAAACGACGAGTCAAACTGTAATATTTTTTCTCAATTTGGGTTTAGCTACAACTAAATCTTATTTGGTTCCACTGAAAAACAAACAACAGTTCAAACTGCTTTTGATTCCAGGTAAACAAAAACTCTATAAGAACTGTTATTGTGGAACAAATAAACAAACAAAAATACCCCTTTAATCAGTATTCCATTCACATGTGGATTTACTCTCCAGCCCTTGAGTAATGAGGACTGTTTGGTTGGAAAATCATTCTTTTTCCTTTTACTAGCTTTCTCCATAGCCATAACAGAGAAGTTAATGGGATGTCGTTTCTGAGAACTGCTATCCAGAGTCCACCATCTCCATTCTAATATTCCAGTTGCAACATGATCCTTTATCTTAAAAAGGCGCTTCTTTGCAAAGCACTTTTTTCACCTGTCTTTCATGTCTTGGCATCAAGTAGCCTGATATTCTAAGAAAAGAGGATTAGGGCAGCATTAGATTATGTGATTAAAGGCTCATCTCTGTATATGTAAAGAAGCAGAGAGGGAAAAACATGCAGCAGAAGAACCTCAATAACCTGGTCAG
Source organism: Pampusana beccarii (assembly GCA_013399365.1). Taxonomy (NCBI): domain Eukaryota; kingdom Metazoa; phylum Chordata; class Aves; order Columbiformes; family Columbidae; genus Pampusana; species Pampusana beccarii. The sequence continues at coordinate 825,827 of VWYH01009674.1, forward strand.
AGCCAGCGGAGCCTCTTCCCCAGTTTCTCCCAGGGCTGTCACAGAAAAGCTATCAGCCCATGACCAGAGTGAGACCTACCAGATTGTCAGCGGCAGTGGATCTCCCCAGATCCATTTGCAGATCCCTGGGTGGAGTTACTTCACACAGGAATATGGGGTTCATTATGCCAGGGGAGAGAATCTGGCATCTCCATTTCTGTTTTCCTGGGTGAGTGGCTATATGTTCCATGTGTGTGTGGTGGCTTAAGTGTCAGCAACTGGGCTCAGATCATGGGTCACAGGGGTCCATGTGCCCACATTGTCAGCAGCTGAAGTGACTGGAGTGTGTGTGTACTGTGTGATGAGCACCAAGGTAGACAAGTCAGTGACTAGGATAAGAGATGGGGAGCTAGGTGCTGATGTGGTCATAAGTCTGGGCTGGATACTAGTTCTGTTAATTGGTTACTGGAGAGACCAAGAGGTCTGGAGGAACGGCTACTGGTGTAAACACATATAGGTCTGGACCTGCTCATGAAGAGACCTGTTACACGTGCGTATGTCTATGCACCAAGGCAACTGCTGATGTCCAGTTGTCAGCCACTGGGGATACAAGGCATCCAGGGGACAGATACTGGACAGATGTGGGTGTCCAAGGCCAGGTTCTGGTGGGATCAATATTGTATGTTTACAGCACATGTATTTTCCACAAATGGGATTTCATGTTGATCAACCAGAGGAAGAAACAGCATGAGGCAACTGGCATTTATGTGAGTGCTGCATTTTCTGTTTGTGCTAATCTGGGTCACCAGCGGTGTACGTACATGTGTGTACTGCACGTAGACGCACACATGTGCCACAGCAGGGACAAACACCAAGCCTTGCTACTCCTGGGTCGGGACATGGAGCTGCAGCAGCCTCACCTCTATCAGGCTACTGGATTCAGCAGCTCCTAAGGGCCAGCAGTGCGATCAATGATATTTGTAGAATAATATTAACAACAAGAAGAATGTTTAACATCATGAAGACTTTTTTTCAAATGTCTTTTCCTTTCTGGACCCAAGCGTGATGCCTTAAAACAAACATGAAGAACTTTGTTGCTTTTTTTTACTTCTGCCTGCAATTTTTCCCTCTGAATCAGGAAGAAAAATGTTTTGACATAATCTAAAGAAGGAGAAATTAGAAAGATGACATTAAGCAAAAGAAAATTAAAGCTGAATATCACTTGGGAAAACTCCTAACCATCCATTAGAGACTGCATGACCGTTCCAAACGAACATTTTGGCAGCTGTGGTGCTTGGGATCTCTGCAACAAGTAATTGAGAATATACTATAAGAAGCAGCAATGAAGTAGATGACCTAAATAGTCTTTTTCCTCAGTTTTTTGATTGAATTTTCATCAATCTATTTACTCAGATGTAGTGACTGAATGTTGCTTAATTGCTTTGGAAGCATCAGCCAGCCTATTGTCCCACTGCCATGTGCTTCTCTAATCATCCTTGCTGGAATAAGAACACTATAGCTGCAGAATACACTTTATAATGAAAAAGAATACCAGTCTGATTTGCTTAGAGAAAACAAATATTTACATACCAGTGGGACTCCTTTAATTTTGTAATTCCTTTGTCAACAATCCATAGCACTGTGTTCCTATCACTCATTAAAAAGCTGTAACACTGTACACACACAATATTCTGTAATCAGTTAGGTGAAAACAAAACAAAATAATACAGTGAAATCTGCCTCAGACAGGATCAGTACCCACAGTCCAATTTGATACAGTAGTATCAGTCTGGGATTTCTTACTCTACATACATCTAGACTCATGCCACAATTTTGGTTCACATTAGTACATGCACATGCAGACAAGTCAAGCTTGACTTAACTAGGTTTGACTATACTTCGATTGTATTTCTCAAAGTCAGGGGAATGAAATGATAGGATTTTCCACAGCAGGAATAGTTCTAAGCACAGAAGTTTCACAGTGCCATTTTCAGGCTTGCAAATCGTCTGGCTCATTAAGGCCCTACAGAAATATCATCCCAGTAAATGACATGAATTGCTGTTCCACATCTCTCTACAGATGCATCAGCCGCCCATTCACCTCCGCAGTCTTGAAATCTAATGAATTCCTTGGCTACAGGCTGGTGCACGCAGAACACTGATGCCGACAACAAATTGCTGCCTACAATTTGGCACAACAGGCTTTGCAGCAATCAACAAGCATTAGCATCAGTTGGATTGCCATAGCACGAGCCAGTATAGCAAAATCTGGAGACAGGGAAGGCATCAGCTTCAGACTGCAATCAGCTAGCCGAGTCATTGCCTGGTAACTGGGAATTGGAATTTGCATATATTGATGATATTTTGTGCCTGCCTGAAAAGAACTTGGGTGAAATAGATAATGTACCTATAAAAAAAAAAGAGCGGAGCATTTACCAGCAGGGATTGTTTTATCAGTATGAAGCAGCTTATCTAACTCTCGCTGACGATGGTTTTACCCTAACCACCTTTACTGGTTTAAACTGGAATCCCCTTTGATCTTAGTCAAGTAGGATTGCAAGTCTTTCTCTGCAACTAGAGACACATACGAATTCATTCCAGAAGTTCTGTATCCCCACTCAAAGCTCACAGTGAATTCCCCTAAGATTATTTGCAGCACAGGTAATAAAAGGAAAATAAATCCCTTAAGAAAGTCCATAGTTTGAATATAGTTTGAATACAGACCTGACAAACACACTGTCTTGGAAGAACTGTAAATCCACGCAAAATTATTAAAATCCCACTGTCATATGAGTGACTGCCATACTCATGCCTTCTAAAAATCAAGACATGACTTAACATTTAACCTCAGGATTTCCTTGATGCTAACAGCTTCACCTGAAGGTCAGCTATGCCAGAAACTGAAAGTGTTACTTGTGGTTCTGTATGTTGTGCTTTGCAAACTTCTCAAACATTAAATGGGGTGAAACTGAGGTATCTGTGATTAGTCACCTTTGTTCTACCCTTTTCAAAAGCCTTTGTGGAAAAAATTAACTGTGGCCACAGCCATGGTAATATCTTACCACCCTCCTTTTTTTTTCTTCACTTGATATCACTGTCTAAATACTGAAGCATGGTGTAAGTACAGGGGAGAGGTGCTTCCCTCCCAGTTCTATGTGATCTGACATGGGATTTATCTCAGAGAAGAATGGATTCAGCTGCAGTTAGTGTTATGGATCTGTAAAGCCATATGATTATAATTGCACCAAAGTATTTGGAGTAAAAGCTGTATCAGCTTGTGTTAAGAAGGAATCTAAAATCCCCAGAATCTTAGCAGTAAATCCATGCCCAGTAGATATCTAGGTCTCTGAAGATGTAGAGATGCACTGTAGACTTTGCATAGTGAATCTGCCTTTTCTGCAAGCATTCAAAATGAACTAAAAATTCCTTAAAAATTACTGTTCATTAGCTAACAACGCCTATCTTGATGATAAAGCAAAGTTAATTAACCCAAGGGTGCAAATGTATGTGTATTTCAGAATTAGCACTTGCACGATCGTCTGAACTAATGTGTGGGTAATACATGAAGCCAACAAAGTCCAACCACATTCAATATCTGCCTTTTGCCTCCCTGTGGTTTGTCAGGACAGTTTCTCATGACACAGGACTCTGATGTTTTAGCATAAGAACTAAACCTGGCAGGCAGGTCTGTAATTTAAGTGCCAGACAACAAAAAAAACCGAGAAGAGCTAGCCAGATCCTTGCTGATATCATCAATGAAATAAATAGGCCTGATCCTTAATTGCAAAGCACCAACATGCATGTACTTCCCAGGAAGGTGTGAGATAGGAGAATACCGAGAGGAGAAGCCCTCAGTATTAACGACAGTGGGTTCTCAGAGGGAGAACTGACAGTACAACACTTAAGTCAAAGTTTCTATTAAAGTACCTGGGAGACAGGTAGCTGAAGGATAAACACCACTGATGATTTCCATCTGTGTCTAGCAGGCGATTCTACCAAAGAGATATTGCCGTAATAATGCTTAAACGGCAGGAACACAGTGTAAAGAAACCGGGTAAATTAATGCTTTAATAACACACAAGTAACGGTGTCATCCATTTACCCAAATCAATTAAATGAAGAAGGAGAATCTCGTTTCTAGGCTGTTGCTAGGACAGATGTGCCGAGAGCTTTGCAGAGTTCCACTCCTCTTATTCCTGAAGCGCTGTTGCCCTCTGGCTGTGAGCCTGAGGCCCTGCACCCAGACCCACCACCAGCAGCTCCAACCCTGTCCCCAGCTAGTCTTGGTTCTAGCGCCCGAGAAGAGATGCCCGCTGTCAGAAGAGCTGAGGTTCCCAAGGCTGGAGAAACTACAGTCGTCTCGAATGTCACTCAGCTTTGTTGCTGTGTAAAACAATAAACAACTGTGCCCTTTTCTCTGAGGAAGAACTACCGTGGGATGAATACAAATTTGAAATGAACCTGGAGTTCTGTGACATTACCAGGAGAAAAAAATACTATAAAATCTTTATGCCTTTTATAACTGGTATTTTTTCCCCTGAACTGATAAAAACACACTCTCAGGATTAACAGCAATAACACTTTTTGTGTGGGTTTGCTATTTTTCACTTTTCCTGGCCATACAGATAAACTTCTTTTATTCCAAGCTTTGATAAGCTTAGATAATAAAATTTTCTCGATACAAATGCAGTGTTTAAACGGAAAAAAAAAAGTCCTACTCTGATTTGGGCAGGGATAATTGTTGTCTTTAATTCTGTATACAAGTCTGGGTCCTGTAACCAATGATGTTAATATAAAAAGCCACCCAGTTTATTTCAATATTGTAAAATCAAGTGCAGTCAGCTAAGGGGCTTCTCCCTGCCTGGGGGATGCATGTTTCCTTCAATCTCCTTCAACTAAGAGCCTCACCCAGCAAAAAGGGAGATAGAGAATTCAAAAGCACTGCTGAAATGTCATTCATGAGGATGGTGAAAATGCTTCTTCCTTTTGCAGGAAGGGCCCCACAGAGGACATCCTTCCACAGCAAGAATTCAGCAAGAATTCATTCACTCGTTTTCCTCCAAATGACTTTTCAGATCAACTTCTGCTGGGTGCGTGGGCAGTGAAGCCCAGTGCAGTGTTCAACAAGGCAGGCACTGAACGCTACAGCGCAGCAGCAGCTTTGCCTTTATTAACACAATAGAACTAGGCTGAGGAATTCAGTAGAACCAGCAGAATTGTTTTTTTCTTGCCATCTTTTTTCTCCTTCCTTAATAAATCTCTGTCTTCTGTTCCCAATGGCTTTTCTGTCCTTCTCTGCCAAATTTATGTAAAACTATGCTCCTGACTTTATTAAGTATATTAATAAGTGATGAATAATGCTGGTAAATATTTCTGAAATGGGTGCTTAAATGCATGTTTCAGTCTTTATTCCTCAGAGGTGGTGGGGAAGGAAGCTGAAATGGATAAAGTAAAAATTCAGGTCTGAGGACTATATGAATAACAAGAGCTCAGAGAAAATTGCAGGGGATCACGACTGTCTGCTCTAAACCAGAACTGATTCCATCAGAAGGAGGAAGGCCCTATTAGGTCAGGAAGGCTTTTTATCAGGCAACTCAGCACACAGACCTGCAATATTAAGGGTATTTCTCTTAGGCTACTTTTAACAAAACAACTTTACTAAAGTCCTAATTCTGCCTCTTCCAACAAATTTGAGGGGTCTTGTTGGTGCACGTGACCTGTGGATGCCTGTCATGCATTCCCAGCCGTCCAAGCTTTCTCTTAGAGATTCTCTCACAATCCAGCAGACTTTGTGGAGAAAGTTTACTCAAAGTGAATGTAAAAGAAATAAAAACATGTTTCCCCCAGCAAATGCCACCGTGGTGCTTCTGCACCTAGCAATGAAGTTTTGTAGTAGCAAGCTACACGATCAATTTTAATGAAATAAAAACATACATTCTCAGAGAGAGAGTAGTTCTGAAAGGAAAGCATATTTTTATCAGAAGTGTTTTGCGAGTGCATGTCCCTTACGAGCATAAGGGATTTAACCACTAACAGATTGACCATGAGTCAATCCCAGCAGTTATTTTCTTGAGCCTGGGCACAAGCCTGACACAGCTTTGTAATGCGTGCTCAACAGGAAAGTCAAAATCTACAGGGATTTTGTTTTTCCTTGTTGGCTGCTACCTTTTTTACATTACCAGAGATGTCAAACAGCCGAAATCCAGGACCTTTGGGCACCTACATGATGAACTACACACAGAACTGAGGTATCTTCTCCTTAACAAAGAACTCACTGGAAGATGGGGAAATCATCAGGAAACCACACTAAGATAATCCATGCCCAAGTATGCTCATAATTTTTATTATTTCATGCAAGAGGATTTACCTTTTTTGACACATGGAAAAACCTTCTGTGATTTTACATAGAAAAATCAATACGTCTACTAGTTATGGAAGGGTGAGAAGGGAAATGCTGTAAATTTTCATCATCCTGGAGTGAACTCATATAGCAAGAAACAAAATATTCATGAGATGTTACAGCTTCTGGATTTAATTAATAACATGGCACAGATCTAGCTGTGTGAGGCATAAAGCAGGTTTATCAGCACTGCCAAAGAGCCACCATTTCTCTCTTCTAGGATACTCAGGATTGTCTCAGACTTAGAGAAAACAAGTGACAGTCAGTTTCAATAATGCGGTTCCCTGTCTTTTTATGCAAATTACTGTGAATCAAAGGAATCTTGAAATGAAACTAGAAGCTGATCATTTTAATCATGCCATTCACTAATGGACTCTATTTCCTATATCATACAGCAGAGGAGAAAAGGCTTCAGAAGAAGATTGACATAAATCATGAGGGCAGTGTCTGTTAGATACTATCAAACATGAGGGTCCAGATATAACAAGTAACCCAGGAATTCCCTAGATACTTGATTTCCAGAAGCTAAAGGCTCACTTTGTAATATTTACTTTTACACATATATGTGTGTATGTATGAAGGTTGTTTTTAGTTTTGTTTTTTACACTGAATGTAAAACATACATACTACATCCACAGCCACCCCTGATTATTGATGAGGTTAGATGTGCTAGATGGACCTTTTATCTTAGAACTCAGATGTCACCTGTAGAATGGTCTGTTCAGCATCACTTTTGTGAGAGCCTGAGCAGATTACAGATATCTATTCCACCTTTCTTTCTTTTGACATACCTACTACCAAGCAACCTATTTAGCCACTTAGATGTTTAGAAATATCTACTCTCTGCAAGGCTACATGCTCTCTAGCGAGCTCTGCATTGGGGTGATAGAAAGCACATGGTTCTTGTGCCCACTGCTCACCAGTCGAAGTCTGCCTCTGTGCACACGCATGGCTCCGAGGTCATAGCCCCAGCATATTTTCCTTGCATGCATTTCTTCTCTGACTTGCGCTTCCTGTAGATCCTTTTTGCTCCCATGATGCAAGCTTCTCCCTGGAAACAAAACCAAAACCATATTTCTCTGACGCCCACCAGGCTATTTGTATCACTCCACTTTTCGAAACCCGTGTAATAGGAGCTGTGACTCTAGGAAAGAAGATGGGAAGTCAAATGCCATGTCAGTACACAGGAGCTTGTTAGAGCTACTAAAGCTTTAACTTAAACCAAACCAGCTTTTCCAATACACACTAAGAAATTATCTGAGCTTACTTACGTATTTGATTCAGCTCTGAATTTGTTCCAAAGCCAATGAGCAATTGATTCAGGCCCATTTCTCACTTATAGATCAGGTATCACAGCAACTGAAAACACAGTCTGATCCCTCTGCAATATGAGAAACAGAGCAGGGCCTATTTCTTCGGTAATAACTTTGTTCAGTAGAAACTAGTATTGTGTAAACACTTTCCACAGACTCCAAGTTCAGATTTGACAGGGTTTAACTTGTTACGTGGATGCTAAAACTTCCTTGTCTTTTCACTCCTATCTTCAGCAGCCTGCTAAATATTTCTATCTAGGGAACAGGACTCAGCCTTGTCATTTCAATGGAAAGCAAACCAAAAGGCAGGAGTCCACAGCAGCTTTCCTTAAATAGTTCTGCAAGCTCCAAAGTCAACATCCTCAAAGATATACTGCAAAATCCTTGGCATTTTTGCTTATGCAAGCACAAGAAAGAACAAAATACAGTGGGGTCTCACTTGTTACTTTCCATGCTGTTAAAATCACTGCAGGAAGGAGAAACTTTTCATGGCTTTGATTAGCCCATGAAACAGAAGGGCCCGAATAGCAACTGGTGTAAAATGCTGTGCCTCCTTGAATTTCAAGGAAGCTGTGCTGATTTTCAACATCTAACGACCTGTGTCATAACTGGAACTGGTATTTTTAGCGTGGAGTTGTGCCTTGTGTGAGCTGCTAGTCTGAGTCAAGATACATTCATTTCATATTCATTATTAAATTCTTACCCAGCAAGATATATACAGAAAGACAACCTTTGATGATATAAACGGGTGTGTTGCTTTAGACTTCTGTGGAGCCTGTGGTGTTTATATAACCACGGAATTTGGGCCCTATTTTATTCTAACCTGCTGTAACACAGGCTGCTGTGTCAAACTTGGCAGAGCTGGGAAGGTGCCCCAAGGCAGGCACAGGCACTGTGTGAAGCATGTTACCTTGTTGGGCACTTAAGCAATGGTTCCAGGAGTGATGCAGCAGCTGCAACCAGGATGTAAAGGACAGGGCACGGGTGCCCAACATTCCCCAACCCCCCAGCAGAAGTACCACTGCTCAGAAAGATGGAACAAGGATCAAACCAAGTGAGTAAGAAATGGAAGTGGGAGGGTAGAAATCTGGAAAAAGAAGTGTGAGAGCACTAGAAGGGTCTTAAGATACTGGCTTTGAGGATGCAGAAGGATGGAGGAAAAGAAAGGAGGCAATGACAGGGAAATTGGATGAGAGATGTTAGACTGAAGGAGTTCAGGCCTCTTTCAGCAGCAGCACGTCTGCTGTTGCATTCCTCAGCTTTGGATAAGTCTGAGCTAATTGCCTGCATGGAGACTGAAACCTCTGTTTCTTCTTCAACACAGTCTCTAATTCATTAGTTGCAAAACAAGCCAAAAGGCAGCTGTTCATCCTTTGGGTCCCGCAGAGTGCAACCTGAGTATAACATGCCTATGTAACAAAACAGACCCATCCAGTCATGGACAATCTGATACCCCAAAGTGAGAGGAAAAGACATCAGATCACACTATTCTTTAACTGTAGGACCATTAGCTGCTTCAGGTCAGATCCCAGACTCCTTGCTTCTCACCTGGCTATGGAGTTGCCAGGGCCTGTAGTCCTCTTCTGCACACCTCCGATCAAAAATGGACTTGTAGTCTACTTTCACCAGCTGCCACTCTGAGCGGTGGCTAAAGTGTCCAAACACTCTACAGAATAGAGCAGGAAAAGCACACAGTAAAAGGCAGCACCAGATGGAGCCTGGTAGTTACAGAGTGTCATAGTTCAACCAGCATACAGAGGTATAGTCACCCACAGATTTCAAGCAGATATTATTGTTTAGGAGTGCATTATTACACGACTGACACGATGAACGTGAGACTTAGCCTCCTTAATACCTACAACCATCTTAAAAATTGCATGTCGCACATATTCAGTGAATCAAGATCCTCCCACTTACATCAATCCCCAAAATGACTATACAGAGAAAACTTGACATGGGGCTGGAGACAGTTATACCTACAGGAGTTTGATATCTCAATTATGAGCTTTGGGAATACCTTCCACTCAAATTAAAATCAGAACCTGAAGGGATCATTCTTCATGCATCTCTATTAACTCAGGTTAGTTTCCAAGACACATATTCCGTTTATTACAGGTCAGTCCATTTTTTACAGAGAAACTGAATTTTCCTCCTGTTTTTGCAAATTCGATCTCAGGTAAAATGTCACAATATCTGGCAGGGTAAATCCAGATTTATACACCACGCAGAACTCAGCATAACACATTGAAACTAATAATAATTTTTCATGAGTCAGCCTCCAGGCAACATTTTGTCATTCATTTTTACAAAAGAATGTCTTCATTTTTCTGTCTCAGTTAAAAATAGAGTAGCAGCAAAAACATAACTATAAAAATACCTCCCATTTTTCTTTCAAATATTTATCTGCCAAGAGTAACTCTACTTTAAATCACATTCAATTTGAGGAGTCAGGTTTCATGCTGATAAGCTAAGTGATAATGTTTTTGCAGCTTACAAGGAACCATATTCTCATTCCCTTAATAACATCACAAATAAACATTGATGATTTAGCACCAGAAGACTGCATACTCCTGGCTTGAGAGAGCACTTGGTTTGGTCCCCAACCAGAAACGCTATTATGTCATGGACAACCCCCATAAGATATTTACGGTGCAGTTCCCATCAACAGTAGCATGATGGCATGCTCACTTACGTCATGATAAGAGTTTCCTCTCCAGGTTCCCCTAAAACTCCATCTACAAACAGCGGGAGGGATGTGAAACTGTACTTGCTCCAAGATCTCCCTTCGTCAAAACTTAACCTAGTGGAGAAAGCAGAATTTAGTACCTTCTTTCCTTACTATCTTCCTACTTCATCTGAGGAGATTCTCTAGTTCACTATAGTTGCTATGGAGGTATGGAAAGCAGCTTCTCTTCTTGGATACTGCATTTTTAGTCCTTCAAATGACTATTTTTTTGAGAAGCATCATAAATCAGAGCACTGATCAAACTTGTTTGGCATCATGCTTGTAACCCATGGCCAATACTTAAATTACAGAAACTAAGAAAGTTGTGTTAGAGATTGATGTTTTAATGGCAAAATGTGACCTAAGACTAGGATTTTTAAAAAATAAACAAGTGATTTTGAGCATCTTATTTTTGGATCCCAAACATAAGACATTCTATGGAGGTTAGATTTATGCAGCACAACAGCTCTGTCTCTTCTGACCAGTAGTCTTCCCTGAGGTGGATCTAAGTGAAAACACTTTTGCCATTGGCTATACAACCCTGAATCTATTCAACAAAATTCTGGTTCATAACAACTGCCTGCCACATAGAAGACAAGTAAATAAATAATTTTGAAAATAAATAATATTTTGGTAACTTACTAAAAGACAAAGCCATAATCTAGATACATATTACATAAATAACCAAACTCAAGAAGCCAAACTGATGTGGAATTACATTGATGATATCTCAGATCCGGTCAAGCTAAAACTATATAAGCTGGAATTGCCAGGATGTCTTAGCTTTACCTGAGTTAACGTTTGCCAGTATCTTAACTGACATTTTCTAGCTTGTAGCTACAGAAAACTCTGGATGCAGCCTAACTGCCTCCTTCCTGGCATCTGAAAACAGGGACAGCAGACATTTACCAAGGACAGAGCTATTACCAGAGATGTCTAATAGGCAGAGATGTGTGTTTCATGGCCACCAGTACTCCACCTTGATCCAGGTACAGAACACTGTGCTCTTCCTCAAATATCTGGGGGGGGGGAAAAAAGAAAAAAGTATATTTAAATCTATTTTCCTTAGTATCAAGAAACATCACAGTTAGAAGTATGAATTTTTGCAAGGATCAACAATTTCCCTCCTTTTGATGAGATTTTTTTTTGTTTAAAGAACTTCTGCATGTGTTTGCACGTACCTGGCCTTATCTCATGTAAGTGATGTATATGGAAAAATGAGAGCTGGTCAAAGATTGTAAAATAATTAGACTCTTGGAATATCAAATATCTTTAAAGTCTTCCTTTTCCTGTGTCTCTTTTGTATTGGCTTTCTGCGAACATCTGCTCTCTAGTTTAGATGGCAGCATTTGTCAGTCGAAAAATGGTTTAGTTGTTATAGGGGATGTACAACAGCAAACGGAAACACATTTTCTCCCCTTAGTATTGAAATTTTAATCTATTTACTTTGCTACAGGTTTAAACTGAAGTCAAACTCTGAGTAGAATTATAAAAATAATTTTCTGTTATAAGAAGTCTAATGATATATTCAGTCTTCTTCTTTGAGCATCTCTACTTCTTGGAAGGGAAAATTATGCTTTCGTAAACATTTGCAAAAAGCTACTCTGAACCAAAAGAAACAAAAACTAAGTGACAGTTTGAATCTACTTTTATGACAATTTTGTATGATTACTATTTAAACCTGTGATTCTGTGCCATTTACCTGCCTCCAAGTGTTCCCAGCATCAGAAGACACAAACATGCTGATGTCAGTGTCTGATAGTTCAGTGCCTACGTTACCTGTAAGACAAGCATTGATTAGCGATGCAACACTCTAAGAAATAGTAAAATTGGCAAATCAGGGGAGAAAATGTATTTATTTACCTTTCGAGATTATAAAATTTCCAGTTTTGGGAAAAGAAAGAGGGAAAGGGAGAGGATGGAGAGGAAAAGGGGAAGGACTTTCAGTTTGAAGACAATATTTGTAAAAGATCCAATCCATACAGCTCTACATGCGCAAAGGAAATGCCCTGATTTTAATCTTATGTTCATGGGAGTGGAGGACTAGAAGTGATCTCCTCAGCCTTGAAGACCAGTTTCCATTAAAACATAACAAGTTGAAGGTCCATAAGGACTTCCAATTTGACAGCCTGTATTCCTTCGCAATACTGATGGTGTGACAGCCCACAATCCAGTCAACACCCGCCACACCCATCACAAACTCAAGATTTTGTTAGTGTTTGCATGTCATACACAGGCAATCTTGAAATGTTTCATACCTGAAGCTACGATAATACTAGGGGCAGTGTCTCGGCTGGCGATGTTTCCTGAGGTGTAAGGATTCTCTGAGACCTTCAGGTGAAGATGAAGGGAGCAGTAGGGCTATGGAAAAAAGGGGAAATAAAAGTAAAAAGCAGACACAACATGTTCCTAAAGGTTTTGAAATATACAGCGTCTTCCTGTATTACTTACCAATTGCCGCAGTCAGCCACTCTTAGAAAGGCACGGCCACCATCCTGGTTCTGTTGTGAGAGCTTCACTATCATTTTCGAATGCAACCCATTCCCACTGGGAAACTAATTCACTAGGCTGAAAGCCTCTCAAAAGGACAAGATCTTTGAGACTGTACCCACAAAGGAGGCAACCAGGCTTGCAAGAGCAGGTAATGGTAAGGACTAGCTCCATGGTAAGCCAGCTCCATGGCTCCTAGCTCTCTTGAGAAGCAAGCAAGGCTGCAGATACGAAGTGACTGCCAGAGCGGTAGTACCCAAGTTATCTCTGCAACAAGAGGCAATATAACCCTATTGGTGTGGTGCTGAGTCACCACTAATTAGCCATGAGAAACAATTCAGACAGTGTCATACCATTTCTTTGAGTATTTTTGACACATTACTCTGTTCTGCACTGAACTAAGAAGAAATACCAAGATTGGAAAGTGTTCGTTTAAAAGTTATTTAATAAAATGCTTCATTACCCCATCTGGATGTGACTTCTAAGATTTCAATACAAAGACACCTATGAAAACCTCACCTGTTTGTTACTGATTTTGTATGTCAGGTACTCAGATAGACAGGAATGGTACAGAATAAATGAGGTGAGCAGGAAGGTAAGACAGGCAGATTTCCAAAGCTGCCATAACAATTCCCTCCAAATCTGTAGTCTGGTAATCCTGAACATTCCGAAAACTTTTGCCTTCTCTTGGGTTTTATTTTCAGCATTTTTTCCTTCCAAACCTCCTGAAGAGTCCTTTATGAAACATGCTGAGAGAAGTGAGGTGGAAAAATATTGCCAAGAAAACCCGAAGCAAACCAGCTCACTCAAGACATCACACAGGAACACAAATAAAGCAAAGCCCATGCTTCAGCTTGCATGGCTCTGTAAGACGAGCAAGAGAGGTTGGGCAGAAGGACCTTCAGGCTGTAAGGAGGCAGGTCTTTCTGTCTAATATCAGCTGTCTAAAGGCTAGGTCTGTGGTCCCAAAAGTTTTGTAGGCTTCCTCTGCAGGACACTTAGTCCCATAAATCACTGGAGGAAGCCCACTGATCCACCACTTTTCAAGGTAGCTGTCTATGACTCTGAATTGAAAACCTCCCTGTGGAGAACAGCAGGAGGTTGTTTTTTCGTTTGTTCTGGGTGGTTTTTTTGTTTGTTTGTTTGTTGTTTTTTTTTTCCTTGGCAAAGGTAGATAAGGGTGGTGAGGAGGGATGGAAGCTCTCGCATGTGAGACAGGAAAAGGGGACATGGTTTGTGCAGAAGGGAACACAACCTGCCAAATGGAATGTACTGAGCAGCCTAACTCCACCTGACAGCTTTGCGAGGGCAGCCGCTGGAGCAGCCCGGGGGCGCAGGGAGGGAGTGGAAACCAAATTGAGCTGACATGCATGCAGGAAGTGGAAAAGCATTGCAAGAGCATGAATTCTTTACTTTTCCATTGTTATACATTATGAAAAGACTAAATAAAGAATACATTTTTAAAACTAGCATACTCCAAGCCCACTTCAGCATTTTGAGGACAGTAGGCTAATGGCAGCAACTGAGCCAATTCCCCACTCTGACAGAGATTGGAACTCATTAGACTAAAATCTTTGTACTACCAGAGGTTTTCTTTCAAATTTTCTTCATTTCACGGATATAGTACATTGAAATGGAATACGTATCTCATATATTAAAAGCCAGTCAGCTGACTAAGCAGAGAGAGTATTTTTAGCTGCATAACTTCTTATTGGTTGGAGTACAGTAATGCTTACAAACTGTATTGACAACTGGGTATGCTGTAAAAACCAACCTCCCCACTCTAGCCAAACACCTAAAGTTACTGCCCATGGCCATCTTGCATCCTTACTGTGGCAGCATCCTCTTCTCCATCCCTGGCATACACCTTCTCCATCTGTATCCTTATATAGTGCACTGACAGATATTTTTCCAGACTAGTTTGTCTTCCACCATAACTGTTGGTCCCTTTGTGTTCATCCTCTAGCTCCCGCAGCTTAACTCATACACAGATTATCTCAGCTTTGTTTTCTAGAATTTCCTTTGGTTGTCTCTATCCTTCTTGTTACCATTAGGCAACTGAAATAATTTTCATCAGAATCACCAGTTTTGGGTTTCCCTGTCACTGCCTAGTTCCTGGGTGTGCTAGGTGCTACACAGGCACCAAGGGAAAGACAACCACTGCCATGGAGCATTTACAACCTAGGTAGAAGATAAAGCATGAGTGACATAGCTCATTGATCTGCTCACTGCCATTGTTCTTACACTCACACTGGAGTTCGTTACTTGCTTAATATTTTTCAAGCCAGCGATTTTATGCACCCCTCTCAGAAGGCTCATTGATCTTTAGCAAAATTTCTCATAAATACCCACAAACCCTCTTCTTGGCAGTTCTGCACAGCCCAGCTGAACCATCTTCAGTGGCATGACGCACACAAACCAGCTATTAGCGACTATCCCTGATCAGGAGTAGGGCCAAGTATTATATCACAAGGATGATGCTAGATATCATTCACAAACTAGGGGTAGTCAAAGTATTTGCTCACCTGCAAGAGCAAGGAGCAATGAAAAGAGATAAACACTTCCAGGAGAGATATTCAAAACATCTCACTTGGATGCCTAAATTATTCTGCAGCAGATGGCATGAATGCCCCTCCTTATGGAAAAAGGGTCTCTGTCTTGAAATCCTTATAATTCAGAGAGACAAGACAAACAAAATGTGGGAGGGAATAAACAGATGTCTAGGGAAGGGAGGCACAGAGAAAATAAATGACTTGCCCAAGGTCACATACAAAATTGGAAATGGGCCTAAAAATTGAATCAAGATTCTCCTGAGATTGAGCCCTGTTTTTTAACCACAAGACCATCCTTGAAAGCTAATTGGTTAACTCTCCCAGACAGATGCCCATAACTTGCAAGATAGAATTACTCCTCAGCTAACCACTTCACAGCACAAGGTAAGTGTCAAACAAAACCAGCATCTTTGGGATAGAATACCTTGACAGCTATTTTATGAAGATTAAATGTATTCAGCTTAGAAAACAAGTGCTATAAACAAGAAAAACAAAACCTTGGGATTAGATGGAATTTTGTTGCTTTCCTCCACCCTCATTATTCAGAGCCATCTTGCAAAAAATGCAAAAAATTCTTTGAGTTGCTTTGAAAAAAAATACCTCAAGCGTACTGTCAGTAGAGGGATGGTTCTGTCTGGCTTGCCTTGTGTTTCAACCAGATTCCCTCTTAACCTCCTTAGCTGCTATGTACGTATTTCTGCATTAACTCTCCCTTAGCTTATGTTTAAAGACCGGATGCGCAAAGAACACAGCATTGCACTCAGAGGCTGAGGACCTTCCTGTCACTCTGGGAAACGGCAGATCCCATTCTGCCTACAAGCTGGAACATACATCCATTGCTGTGTCCCAAGATATTGCTAGAGATAATTATGCTGAAAACCAGCAGTGTGAAAGCATTTGTAACTGCTTTGGATTAAGGATGGGAGCAAAGCTAGATGTAAAATGGACTATTAGGAAATCGCTTATCTATGCCATAAGGAGAATCAGGATCATGCCAAGAACAACATGTAGATGGAGAAGGAGCAATTGCTATAAGGAGGTAAAACTTCTGGTGATGCAGAGATAAACAGAATACAGCTAAAGAAGTGAGTGGTGTTTGTGGACTGTTTAAATGCTACAGCTATGTCACATTAACAAAGAACAGAACTGCCTCAGAGCAGGGAACAATTCCTTTTCTCCGTGCTTTTCCTCAGCAGAACACCATTATGGACACCTGACCTATTTCCAGAAACACACAACGCTTTCAGTGCTGCTGCTTTGAAAGTTTCCTTGCGCTCCATGTTGTGCCCTTGTCTTCCCCCACCATTAACTGTGAAGCTCAAATCAGATTTTTAAATAGCTTGTCTCTCTCTTGTAGCATTGCTGGTTTACTTTGTGGTTTTGGTGCATTTTCTGTGCCGCTATCCTTCCTTTCTGTTTGAGGCAAACTGCCTGTCCCTGTAAAAGACCTAAAAAGTCAGTTTTGTTCAGATTTCATGTATTTCCTTTCTTGCAAATTTGCAAGTTGACCACCTGAGACCCTGTATGTTCAGCTAATGATCTCTGCTCTGCTACCTTTCCACTAGCTTCTGACAACCTAAGCATGAAGGAGGCAGAGAGGCTCAGGCAACGAAAAAGGCTTCTTGCCTGTTTTATGTGATGTTAAGGGAAGAGGAAAAAATAAGCGTGGCTATTCATTCCTCTAGCATTACCACAGGGAAGAGCTGATGAAGTTCCTTCCCTTTCTTCTGGAAATGCAAAAACTGAGCTACACAGTTTAAGTTCATTGAGGATTTGTCCCTTACCACCCTGAAATCATGGTCCAATTCCAACAGACACCTGTGGACCTGAGATGCATACCCCAGCCCAAGTCACAGAGCATTTAAGAAATGAGCTGCTTTCCAGCAAAAAGAGAATGACAAGCCTACATCAAGCTTTCAATGCTGGAAGCAGTTCTTAGGGCAACTACACTGTTGCACAGAGAACAAAATAAAAATGAACCAGTGTTTAAACAGTGCACAGTGGAGCTGCAAGGGTGTAAAGGCTATCCACAGAGAACCAAGAGCTTCTCTGGGTCAGGTCTCAGTGGGTCCCTACAAATGCCCACACTTCTGCCCTTCCTCATGACCCCTTGCCCGGCTTGTTCAAGTTTACCACCCCCAAGGGAATTATTTCCAGTTTGTTCAGGCATATCTGGTCTCATTTTAAATAAAATGAAACGGTGTCCTCAGGTGCCCATGAGTATAGTAGCAGATATAGTATGGATAGGAAGGTGTAAGGGAGCCATAATCCCCTCACTCCATAAGAACCATCCAGTCCCGGTTTATACACAGTCATAGGACCACTTCCACTATGCAGCGGATAACTGCAGTGGCAGCATATGCTTGTGTATAAAATACACAGTTCCTGCAAATGACTGTTCCATAAGGACCCTGCAGAGCAGTACTGCTGGCTGATTTTTAACCACAATGGCAAGTCAGATCTCTCTTGAGCAGTGCACAACAATACCAAGAAAGACCTTTTCTCAAAAGGCAAACTTCAAATTTATGGAAGAAGAACAGAGTTTATTTTACTTGCCTGCATGGTTTCTATTCCTTCTGCCTTGCCAGCCTCCCAAAATATTACACATATCATATAATAAAAATATTTGGTTTCTGATAAAATTTGAAAAAGTCAAGGCGTGAGGTTTTCACCAGAAATGTTCACTTGAATTAAAACTAGATTACAATGCATTTGAAACACAAAGGCTTCTACACACAGCCCCTTCCAAAAAACTCAATTGTTTTACATCTGTGAAGTTTTCTCAATGTCATCTTTTTGGTTTTCATCTTAAAGAAAGATTTAATTTTGAAATGTCCTTAGTCACATTTTTAAAAAACTTGGAAGAAGAAAACAAACCCACACAAATTTAGTCATGCTCTGAAATACCGCTTCTGTTTGACCCACTTTCCTCCCTATTACATTTTGGCCTAATCAAAAAAACCCAGTTATTTGGACAGCTCTTGCAATAACACACAGAGTTCAGTTAAGAGATTACTGTAGCATTCAGCTACATACTACAATACATGAAATACAATGCTGATTTTTAGATTCTAACAAACATACAGCCTCAAAATGAGAAACATCCCCTTCCCTCCCCGATGGAAAATAACATGCAGGTACAGGACAGCAGGAGGATGAGCAGTGTAAGTAGTGCTCCTGATTCTGCCTGGGACCATGTTAGAATTTTTGTAACATAAAAGCTATTGAGAATCCCAAAGGCTGGGGTTCCGAGTATTACCCCACTACTATGTATAGATTATATCAGCTGAAAAACATGTCGAGATTGGCTTAAGTTTTCTTTTTGACAGAGATCTCCAATTCTATTTACACTGCTTATATTTCACTTTCCTTCTCGGAAACTCTTTGTATATAATGATGATTAAAGACTTATCTTTATGGTGATCTATATCAGTAAGTTCAGAGGCAGATACAATATACACCAAACACATACAAATACAAATATTTAGATGAACGTGTCGATTCTCAATTCTGAGCTCAAAGAGAAAATGATAAATATTAATACTGCTTACAGAGTGGCCTGAAAGAAATCAGACCTCTACTTTGAGCCTGTCTCAAGTTATTAGGTCGCTGAAAGTTCCTGAGCTACAACAGCTCACTCCTCCCATCTAGTGTCCAGAGAACCAACTACGCAGAAACGGCGTCCAGCTGCATCTGCTGCTTAAGGGGAGACCATCAATTGTGCAGCAGGAAGCTGATCTACGATGCTTCCTTTTGTTCCAGAAATTAAGTTAAATTACAACGCCAGCTCTTACAATACCACCTGGCAGCTGGAGCCTGGTGTACTTTACTTTTAATATGCAGTATTCCCTCCATGAGATACACCACATGGAGAGAGGAACTGCCCTTTCCTTCTTGTGTTATCTGGTAGAAAAAGATTATTCTGGGATGTTACGACCCCCCAAGCTCCCCTCCAGGTACTTACCAGGAGACAGTGAACGGGGTTTCCTCTCAGATCAGTGTCTGGTGCCTGCAACAAACTCCAATCTCTCCCTTTATTGTAGGTGATGAAAGTTTTCACTTGGTTGTCAATCTTCTTGTTAGCCAAGAACATTCCTTTTATCCCTGCTACCTAGGAAAAATTGACATGGCTGAAAAATAGATCAAGCCGACGCAGGTTCCGTGCGTGCGTCTCTTGCCCTGGCAAATCCAACAGGGATCTTGTGGCTGCGTCACTGTGTCAGGGCAAGAATTGCCAAGGAGCACCTCAGGAAGGTAAAATGAGGTGCTGGGGACAAGCTAAGACTATCACAGGTGGAAAAGTGACAAATGGAGAAGAAAGTTTGTATTTCAGAATGAGCATGGGAACACGGTACAATGCCAATAGCCTTATCTGTAAACTGACAAACTCTCCACTGTGTAGGCATTCTTTCCCCTGTGGATGAAATATGCACAGGGCAATTATTTGTCTCTTGCACTGCAGTAGCAGGAAACAGCAGCAATTTTGGCCTTGCAAAGAAAATGGCAACGCATGCATAAACTTGCAGTTCAGTGCTTCTTTTCTCATACATCCTGCTTAAGACACCTCATCTAAGGATCCTATTGTGTTTCAATGGGACAACTTGGGGCACAGAAGTATTTTTGTTACAGTTTCATATTTTGAAGAAACTAAAGCATTGGTGACTTAAAAGCAAGGCCACCCAGAATGCTAGTTACAGAGCGAACAATGAGATTCTCACCCTTTCATTTTTCCTGATGTTTTACTCAACAGTTTTACTCCATAGACCTGCAAGAAGATTTTGTAAAGATGTGATCCTAACAGACTCACATTGGAAACAAGCCCAAAAGTGTCTTAGTGGTGAGAAAAAAATTCAGCCTCAAATCACAGCTCACACTGCAGAATGTTCCCATCTTCTCAGCACACTGAAAATCAATAGCCCAATAGCTGCTGCAGCTTGCGAATGAATTTGTTAGGGTGTCATTCTGCAATCTGAGTGCTGCAATAAAAAGGGAAGCAAAATTGGTAAAAGGAGGGGGGAAGTGAGAAACTTTTTGGTTTCCAGCAAGTCTGTTCCATCATCCACCTCATCTCTTCTTACAGTGCAGAACTAGTACACGGAATCATTCATCAAAACTTTTTATTCATAGAGATTATTACTTAAATGGCATCATGTGGCAAATGGTTACACAGCAGACTCAAGAGTTTGTTCTAGCTCAACTGATTTAATTATGTGGCTGGATTTGGATGTGAGAGCTCCCAGTGAGTAGGACCCTATTGCACTTTTAGTCACATGCTGTGGGACTACCAGGGCACAGTGCATTGGTATGGAACATTGGTGTACTTAGTCACTTCGAATAGCACTTTTCTCCTTGAGCAATGGCACTGAATTTCATTTGAAGTTACATAAAGACTTAGACCTGACTTGCTATAATGGGCAACAGTCTTCAAATTAAGTACTTAACTAAGTTATTGTTGATATAAACATAAAAAGAGAATATTTTCAATGACTTAGCTGAATTGTTTGGTACTGTCCAACTAAATATTCAAGATTTCTTTGTAGTTGTAGAGAGGCACCCTGATAAGACAAGGGTACTCTGTCTCCCAGTGATACTGCACAAACAGACAGAGCTGGAAAAATAACATAGTTCTGCCTTTACTACCAGAGGCCAGAGCCTATTGCTCTATTTGTAATTTTCTTTGTTGTTGTCCAGAAATATTTGTATTATACAGTCCCTGTGAAATGCTGGCCATAAATGATTAAAGAACATTTTATATATTGGGTGATAAATGTGTTCTGAAATCCTGTGAATTTTTCGTTTTATGATTCTAGTAAAGGGCTGGGACTTAGAATCCTTTCCAGAGAAAGCAAAGTGTAAGTTATACTGTCAGTCTCGGACAGCTTTATCTTAAAAAAAGACTGCACACTCTACACGTTTGTGTTCTCTCAGGAGGAAGAGATACACGTTGCATACACAGCCACAACACACACAGTGTTCATCTGTGCTGTTCATAAAATCGTAACAGAGAAAGACTCATGCAAGTAAATGGTCAGAGAGAAAAGCACACTGTCAGCTGCCACACAGACTTTGTAGACAGTCCTCACCACCTTGAATACACTGTCTACAGATACAAATGCTGTCTACGGTTTTAGTGGAAGATTCACACAGGACACTTTAACACACAACTCAAAACACACTCTTCACTCCCACATCTCCAACTTCATACATCAAACATACACTTCCCATCTAAGATGCATACTACTAAAAAAAAAAAAATCCTACAGTGATAGGCATATATACCATAGCTATAGACACATCTCCTGGTCTGTTATGACTTCAGGCATGGATTCCCACTGGGAGAATTCTCTTTCTGTGGACAGATCCAACTACAGAGCCAAGCAGAACTGTACCACACCATTGGAGAGGTGCAGCAACCAGAAAGGACACTGAGGCCCAACAGCCAGTGACTCTTGCTCTTCCCTTGCTCTAGGAGATGTTCTCTAGGACAGCTTCTTTGTGACTGCAGACCCATTGAATGCCGAGTCCAATGTTCTACTTACGAAGTGGCACTGGAAGGTGGTGGAGAAAGGAACTAATCTTACACCCTGCTTTGTCCAACATGCAGAAGGGTGAACAGTGTCACTCTAGGAGTGGTCTTCTCATCCTCTACAAGGTCCCACAGCAGAAGAGCCCATCCACTGAAATAACAGCCTCCAAGTGAAATGGTGCTGATGACTTACAGGATAGGAGAAGGGAGAACATGATGCGGCACCATGAAAGAACAACTATTTTCTCTTCATGCACAATGCAATTTCCCATTGAGATGCACTGAGAAGATTTTTCCTTGTTGCAGAATCACTTTAGGAGTCTACACCCACAAACGCATTCACTACAATGCAACCAGATGAACTTCTAACACGTGACAAACATGCATACAGACACACATACATTTAACAGGTCTCTTTATGATATCTCCTCAAAGAATCTTGCTTATATGTATAACAATGAAATATGCTGCTGTCACCACAGAAGGACTCATTTTGTAATCTTTCTAATTCCTTTTAATTTATCTACTGAGTTTTTTCTTCTCTTATCTTCATCTCCCATTTACCCTTAGAGCATTCATCATTCGAAATAACCCTACTGGGAGTATCACACTGGATAGCCTTCTGTTCCCTTCCAGCTAGAACATCAAATTGAAAGGAAGGTTTGTGCCAAGTTCGGTGTCAGCCAATATTCTTTCTATCTAGATAATCAGCAGATATGATGCTACAAGTCTGATTCCATCAATTTCAATCCAGGTTACTGTGTGGTGTCAGCTTAATACAACAAAACAAAGGCTTTTCTTTCCCTCTGGGATGTAGGACACCTTTACATAATGCAGTGAAACTGCTTCTCCAGCTGACAGTAATAAGAGGCAACAGTATTTCCATGGGCTGCCAGCATTGCAGAAAGATTAACAGTAAAAATCTCAAAATGACTGAAATGCCAGTGCCCATCCTCCTACAGTTCATGGGCATTTATGTACAACACTCGGGTTCTCTGGACAATTCAAGGTGGTTTCCAAGTAAAGGGCAGCTGAAGGTAAACTATATAGAAGAACTACTATTCAGATAGTGATGGGAAAATACAGGGAGCATCTTCATTCCCAAAAGAATTTGGATTAGTTCCTGGCCTTTATGCCAAATGGTCAGAAAATCCCCTGAAGGGGACCTGAAATGGGAAGCTGACCCTCAAAACGGCAGCTGAGGACTGATTTTCTACTTAGCTGAGTGCTGTCTCCAGAGGTGAAACAGGCAGCAGAGCAAGAGAAGCACATTAAAAGTCCTGTATTTAGGATCAGTTGTCACAGAAGACAATGTAAATTGGCCTTCTTACTGGTGAGCTTAGGAAGACTCTACTTGTCAGGAAAAAGCTCAGAGGTAAAAGGGACATCAAGGCACCCATGTAAAACCTAGCCTTTGAAGCTCAGCTGATTGCACTGAGGCCCTTAACTAAAATAATGGTAAAACTATGCACTTAGTCATTTTTTGGCTCTGCTGTTCACATGCATATAATGAAACTGATGTGCAAGAGGGAAACAGCAGTGGCATCATGTGACCTCCTGAGATAGGAATGAGATGTTTGGAGACATGACATACCTCATAGAGGTCAATCATCACATTCCCCTCCAGCCCTTGACTGCTCTTGACATTTTCCAAGGCCAGGGTGAAGTACACCCCTCGGGTGTCTGAGATATACAGATTGTACGTGTCATTCTGGTTCCACTCTTGTACAGCTGCAAACACCTGATTCTCATCTGTGCTGATAACATGCATGTCCTGGGGAAAGAAAAGAGGAAGGTTACTAGAGGGAGCTGTGCTCTGTCTTTTCCAAGGGCACCAAAGTAATTGTGGAGGAGCAAGGGATCTATTTAGGCTGGAGTCTAATCAGAAACTGTAGACAGCACTGCTCTAAGTGGGTAATACCATCCAGGAACATTTTACACCAGCTCTCCTCTGCCAATTTTCAAAGCAGTAATTAACTGATTAGGTGTTAATTGAAGATTTACATTGGCAGTACAGTGTTATACAGCACCACTTCCCCCCTCTCCCCCAACACTTTCATTTTAATGAGTACTTCGTTTGGGCAGGATGTGTTGTGTGTTTTTTGTCTGTGGGCCCTGGCCCACTGTGCTAACCACCCCCCACAAGAAATAGAAAGAAAACTCTAATCCTCACTAGATGTAAAGAGCGGAATTGTAGTTAGATCACTAGTGTTACAAGAGAGGTTTTGGTTTACTCTGTTTTTTCTGCATGTTACAAAAGCCAGGAAGCAATAAAAAGACTGCATAATTAAAGAAAAAACAGAAACTGTTAAACCCACTTCTGTCTTTCAATGCCTGGAGAAAGTATTATCCAGTGGAAAAACCCACCGAGATTGTTATAATGAAATTCCTAGGCTCTATCTGCCCAGCACAGGCACCCTGAATTCTTTGATGCCATAAAAATCTGTGGAGGTAGGAAAATAAATGCAGATTTCTTAGCACCAGGTGATTCCCAGAAGATTCAGCTGTTTTGTCTGTTTTGGGCAGATATCCCAAAGTTATTCTGCTTCCATGAATCTCAGCCAGGGCTTTCTATATGCAAAACTGGGAACTTTATCGGAAAATATACTCTTTGGAAGCTGATGCTACTTCTCGCTTCTGTTAATAATAGTCTCTGACGATTTACTTTCTTGTGATTTCGTAGGGGGAATTAATACTTCCAGATGGAGCCTTGTAACATAAAGATGAAAAAAAAAATATAATGAGGAAATCTGATCTATAAATTTGAAAGTGGGTTCACCTTGAAATTAAGATTCAGAACAGTTGTTTGTTCATCCAGATCTAGACCTGAGTATGGAGCGGATGAATATTCACTTGATTTACTTGCTTCTTTGTGCTGGAGAAAAATACATCCCAGAAGACAGGCTGGTTTTATGGAGGAAGAGACTGGCTTAAATCCTGAGGCAATAGGAAAGGTAACATAAATCCCACTGCCTTCTACCAGTTGTGGTTGTGAATAGATATCCTCTCCTAGCTCCAGCTGTGCTAGTAGAAGTTACTGTCACAGCTGTTTGTCAGAGGCTCCTTATTTCAGACTGTCACCTCAGTCAATCTGCTGGATGAGAAGGTGCTCCCCATGTGCTTCAGGTAGCATTGGCTAGCACAGCTCCAATCTCAAATTTAAACTTTTGCAGATGTGCACATACATGGGCAGACTTCTCTATTTAAACATAGAGATAAGTAAAACTTCTTTTGTCTGGTGAACCAACAGTTTCATTAACTTACCATTTTAATCAGTAGTGTTGCAATAACTAGCGGGGAGAAGTAAAAAGATATTTTGATCAACACCAGGGAAAACTAAATGCAATTTCATTAATGCTTAAGGAGCAAATAATTTATTCATTAGATGCTTTCCAAGTTTTGATCAGATCATGCTGTAAGATGCAAGTCTAAAGAAGATTCCAGTAGGATTGAAGGAATTTAAGCCTGGAGAATCAGAGATCGAGACAGAATTGGCATAACATATGTAGTGCGGAAAGTAAAAAAAAAAAAAGATAGTGTTCCTACCGTTTGCCTTTGGGGATCAATGAAATTTTCCTCTTAATATGGCCTTGTCCAATAGATGCAGTAACAATACAAAGCTTTGATGGAAAGAGATCAGTACCTGGGCATCAAACAGGTCTTTGACCAATATCAGGAATTATTTGGTTTCTACATTGGGAAAACTAAAAATAATCAGCATATCATATTAATTTATATTTTTTTATTTTTTAGGGTATAGGTTGCTTTTTCTTGGGAGAGTGGGGAATAATACTAGAAGACAGCCTTTGTCTTGATATGGAGCAAGAGCTTCACTGCATCGTCCAGTACTACAACAGAAGTTCACCTCACCTCCTTAGAGAAAAGGAAGAGGACAGGAAGGTGAAGGAAGGCACCTTTCTCAAAGTCATCTTCAGGGGCTCGCCATACATTTGCCTACTGAAAGCCTGAGCTTTCCTCTCTCACTTCCTGCGCACAGTAGAACGACATCAATATGCAGTTCTTCTATCTATCCCTCTTGCCTTCCCAAAGACAAAAGTAAAAGCACAATGCTGGACATGGGTTTGATCAGGTGTCTGTTCAAAAGACTAAAGGACGAGTCTTTCTGAATTACGAAACATGTTTCAACTGCCCTTTTTGCACTTTGTCAGGGAGCCTTTCTTCCTGGCAAGTTAAATAGCAGGGATGTGTAATGTCTGTTTTATGCTGTCAATTACTAGGACTGTCAGCTATTTCTCTGTATTTAAGCGTTTTTTTGTTGTGGTTATTGCTTCTTCCATCAGGATGTGCATCCTGAGGTTGAAAGAAGGTGATGAATTTAAAACAGAGGTACCACACGTGCCCATCCTATCCGTATTCAGCCCAGCACCAGTTAAGGACAGGTCTTTTTAAAATAGAAATTGCTTGGCTTCCTTCAGTATTCACAGATGTCTGCCCAGAGCATTGGTCTAAAATGAAGTAATTATACTCTGTGTGTGCATTTAAGGTGATTTTCATGAGTGACGTTACAGAGCCTGCGACAGATCCCACATTGTGCTGCTGTGGTATAGAACAGGCAGTACCAACACACAGATCACTGCAGAAATTATTATGCCTCGATAAAACCCTTTACAGGGTAGGCACACCCTGTATGAACACGTGCAGACATCATCTTGAATGGGAGAGTGTTTCAAGTTCATTTAGGCTTTTAATCAAACTGGTTGTCAGGCTACCAATGTCAAGAACAAGAATATTTTAGTTTTGAATTGCTATAGGCCATTCCTGCCTGAGCAGCACTATCACCTGCAAAGCTGCTTGACATCACACCCCTCCAGTTTAGCAAGAGTGACATGTAGAGGCAAAATCTTGATATTTCCATTTTCAATTCCAGAAGTCGCTTAGTACTGTTTACTGTATTTGGCTCCACTTTCTTAGCTGAAGGAGATAAAAGAGAATTTAGGCATAAAAGGAACTGTTTGTTTCAGTTCCTTGAATAGTATAACTCTTTGTGCATTTTTAATAAAAGCAGCTATCCTGCTTTGATAGCGGCCTCCCAGACAGCCACAGTTCCACTGTAGCTCCTTCCAAGCCAAATGTAGCTCTTTGGTCTTTGAAGATATTCTGAGATTGTGACAAAGCATCATATCTCCTTAAATATCTGTCTTTTTCTTTTGGTCAGATAACACGAATCTATTGCTCCAATTCCTATTCTCTGAGAACACATCGCAATTTAATCGTAGTGCATTTTGCCTGGCTCTCCAGATATCTCTTTGAGAGAGTGGACAGTTGAAAAATAAGTGTGTGCTAAAGGAGACAACTGGTTCAAAGCAAGCTATCTCTCCACAGATAGTCTGAATCAGCTGCAAATGACAATTTTGATTTCAGTGTTACAACAACTGTGCTAAAAATGCACCTCCTTTGCTAGGAGCTACTTCAAATAACACCTGTTTAAATTTTATCCAAATTGCAGAGTACTTCCTTCCTGCTTGGATAGGAAGGTTCAAACCAACCTGTCTTTAAATGTGACTGAAGATTTTGGGGCAGACCACAGGCTCTGTGTCAGAGCCAAGAAGATATCATGGCTTCTGGTAGGGTCCTCAAGTTCCTGTAAACTTGGGTCTTCAGGTGATGTAGACAGAAGCAAAGGGGACAACAGCAGAGTAGGTAAGGTATGGCATCTAAGGTCTGGGTTTGAACTGCAGTCTGGTTGTATGACAAAGGTCACCCAGTCAATCCACTATACACAGGTCAAGTGGGTTGAGGCATCAAAGACAGCCAGCTGTGAAAATAGCAAAGTTATCCCTTTGAATATTTCTACCTACAAATCTGGTGTACTTTCAACTTCTACGAACAGGCTGACCTTGGACTCTCTATTTTTCCTTTTGGCATTTCTTGCTTAATTTCTGGGAATGCATTT
This sequence comes from Pampusana beccarii, assembly GCA_013399365.1. Taxonomy (NCBI): domain Eukaryota; kingdom Metazoa; phylum Chordata; class Aves; order Columbiformes; family Columbidae; genus Pampusana; species Pampusana beccarii. The sequence continues at coordinate 853,726 of VWYH01009674.1, forward strand.
GTCTCCAGATAGAGACACATAGAATCCACAAGATCATTCGCTACCTTTGAGATTAAATTTCATTTCAGCCAGACTATATCAAGAATGAGAAGGCCTCAAAAAATTTCGTCTTTGTTAAGAAGCTGTTAGGAGCTCAGCTGCAAAATAGTGATTTCTTCAAAACGGACCTAAAAATTTTATATAGGTCTTATGAAAATTCAGCTCCGGAAGGCAGCAATAGCCTTTCAAGCTCCAATGCTAATTCACCATTGTTCTTAATTAGGGAAGATATGGAGCAGACACAAGGACATCTCTTTGCTTGGCTCCCATTAAAAGCTGCTAATGAGGCAAATCACAGAAAGCAACTCACACAGGATAGGGACAGGAAAAGGGAATTTCAAGACCAAAAAGAAAGAAAAAAGAAAAAAAAAAGAGAGTCCCCTCCAAAACTTAATTAACTAACCAACTAACCATCAAGAAATGGTAATTGACATGGGCTGTTGTATCTGCCTACATTTCATGCTGATGTCCTTGACTAACCAAAGTGCTGACTTTTCTTTCAGTCCTTTCTTGCTTGCAAATGTTCTATTTAAAGAAGAATGATGTTTTCACTCATTGCATGTCATCTTGCAGTTACTTGTGTTAGATCCAAGAATTTCTGTCCAATCAAAATATCTGTAGGTTCACATGGGCATTCCAGCAACATACCTTGGGCAGGGCATACTTTGGCAGCTTCATCTGCGCAAATGCACTCCTCCTGTAAGAGACGTAATAATGTGGTCTTCCTCCTGATGTCAACTATAAGAGAAGCAGGAAAGTTATCATCAGGATTTTTTAAAATATTTTTTTATTGTCAGAGAAAATATCAAGCAAAAGCTGTCAATAAAAATAACCACAGTGTTGGTGGCAATGGCTTAAAACTGCAACACTACTACAGTTGATGAATAAATATTGATCCAACTGATAGTGGCTGAAGAAGAGAGCAAGAAGAATCCCATTTTCTGCAAAGAGAGACAAAGGCCAGAACTCCAGGTGAAAGTCTGGGGAAAGTGAAGTCCCAGCTTCACTTGGGCCATTATGCCACCTGCTGACACCACCGCTCTTCTCTGACTTGCCACAAAGCAGCCTGTTCTTTGCTATCTGCAGAGCTGCCATGGAGGCTGTTGGTTAGATAAGCAGACTGACAGACTCGATGCTATTGATTTCTATTTCTGCCTCCAGCTTTTGTTCCTGTGTGGCCTTGTACAAGCCATAACATGTACCTGCAACCAGATCAGCTAAGCATTCACTTCTCCTGAAACCAGGAGAAGCCAAGTTGATTTGGTATTTCTGTGATTCCGGCCATTTATTTCAGTGTCTAAATACTGATGGCAATACCTTGGAAAGGCTGAGTTAGAGCAATGTGAGGTTTCATTTCCTATCACCTATTAAAGGGGTAAAAAAATAGAAATAAAAAACCTGTCAATTTTATCTGGTTTCCAGTGCCGCTGAAGCATAATCAATGTTTGCAAAGTACTTGGAAATGCTTGGATGAAAGATACTGAAGAAAAAATATTCCCAGGGATCCTCCATGTAGAACTTTGCTTTAATTGCCTGATATATGGGCTTATCGAGATTTTTTTTCTTTAGTACTGTTTTAAAACGGACTGCAGTAGTTTAAAATGCAAGACACACAGAGGCTAAGTTCATACCAGATTAAGTAAAATAAGAACTATTTCTTATTCTAAAGCTCTTCAACTATTTAAAAAAAATGTGCAAAAGTTAGGAGAAAGAAGGCCAGAAGCATTGTTTATGAGAGAGTGTGAGTTTGTAAAGAAAATACAGTGTAGTGGGAGAAATAAACCCACATTCCTTTATCCTCATGCTTTTGAGCCTACTAGTTCTCATTTCAAATACCTTAGTTGCAGAAAAGCTTGATGGGGATCAAGGAAGGTAGGAAAGAGAATGTGAGGGTGCTCAGGGCATCCATCTATTCTTCCAAACCTTCACTGTCTGATGCAGGGCTATTCGTCCTCTGAAGAACAGTGCCTGGGATATGGCAGGGCCCAGGATCAGCCACAGCATTATTTAGCTGTTCCTTGCAAGCCAGATACATCCATATATATATGTAACCACTTGAAGACACTCATTTTAAATTACCAGCCAACAATGAATTCACTGACTACTAGGAAAAAAACAGAAGTTTTTTTTACAATATTATTATTTGATGTCTGCAAGTGTCAATTATTTATGACTGGCAAGTACTTTCTCTTTGACCTGATATATTTATTTCTGTTTAAGAATCCTAAGGAGTTTAAGGATTAAAATAGGAGCTTTCCAGATCCAAATATTCCATGATACCTTCTCAAACTGCATTACAAACATGAATACATAAAGTGGTACAAAGTCCCACTGGGCATTAAGGAGAGCATCATAAGAGACTGCCTCTCCTCCTGCATTCCTCCTTCCAGAGGCAGCTAGCACAGAGGTGTAACAAAGCCGAAATTTGACAGCACTGGGAACACTATACAACAGCTTATAGACAGAAAATGAAATGCATCAAAATACAAGGGCTATTCAGAGAGGCAGACAATCTCCCCAGGACTGACTTCAGATGGGTAAAAGGCGTTGGTTTCTCTGCAGTGTGTAATAACTTCAGGTCAGAACACGGAAGATTAACAATCTCGAAAAGCACAAAAACAAGTAATGAAGTAATGAATCAATTCACATATGAAGAGAAATTCTCCAGCTCCTGTGTCACTTGAACCACATAGTTCTTCTGAAATTAAAGAGCATGCCTGAACAGCGACGTGTGCCCCTTTTTCTCCTTACCATATAAACATTTCATTTGTGTCTCAGACAGACTAGGCACAAAAGCTATGCTGGAATGTATATCCTAGATTTATTTGTGGATGATTTAGATTGGTGTTTATGGCCTAGTTCATTAGCTGAAGGTAATTAACAATCAACTCACCCAATTTAAAATATCAGTCCTCTCTCTTCCCTCCACCCCTAAGTACAGCAGAATATAAACTGTCTGGAAGACCAGTTTAGCCCTAATGATTTCCAGTTCACCTCCATGGTGCCTGCAATTTTGTTGTTATTTTTTGTCCTTTTCAGCTTTTATTAAATGGACACTGGTGGCAGGCTAATGAGACCCACAGTAGCTCAGATCTATTCACCAGCTCTCACCTGGAACACAGCTTGGCTGAGTACATCTCATCTTCAGCCTTTTCACTATAATCATGACTGAGGCATAACAATAAAGCTTGATTACTCCTTTGGTTCTTCCCCTGACTCCCTCCCTCCTTTTCTATTTCCCTCTCATGCCAAAAAAAGCTTTGGTCTGCTCCCTTGTGATAGCAGATGACTGACACATCACTTCAAGCTGAGGGGTTGAGGTGCTGATGGGACTGCAGGGGGTGGCACAGAGCACTCCAGTAGATCTGGTGGATGCTCCAGGCAGGAACTCTATGATCCTACAGTGACAAGATACTAGAGGTAAAAGGAACAGTACTAGCATTGTAATGAACTGCTGCAATCCACTCAGTGCCTTTGTTATATGGATCTAGTTTTGTCTGAGTAGTTGGGGGCCAGCACACATGCACACAAGGGAAAGGAGGGAGAAATAATATAATATAAAATAATAGGATAAATAAGAGAAGAGGGTGTTCTGCACCTGAACAAAGACATAATCATCCTGGACGATGAGGGAGTTGTGGTCAATATAGCCTGGAAAGGGTTTGCTGCGAATGGCTTCACTGCAGTTCTGCATCTTGCAGGTGATGTATTGGGCATCTGAAAGGAAAAGAACAGAACCAAGACACCTGAGTCCTGAGCACAGATCCTTCCTACTGTCACAAACCCATTTGCTGAGGCAGCATTTTTGCTTCCCAGCTTCAAGCATCAAGAAGTGACACCATTGATTCAACTCAACACAACACTTCTTTCTCTTACACCCCTCCTAAATCCATCCCTGATTACTTTCTTCCCTTAAGTTCCTTCCTTCTTCACCTGCCTCAGCCTCCTATTATTTCTTTCATTCTACCCTACATCAGAGCTACACATTGCTCCTTTATACCAAGAGAGACCCCAGCATAGCTGATCTGATTGTTCCATATCACTCTTGTTCCATGCTGGAAGTAGACCAGAGGCAGTATCTGAAGCTGGCACAACGTACTGCTGATGGCTCAGGTCTGACAGAAACCTAGTTAAGAGTGTTTCATTCAGCACTGTCACCTGCCTGCCCTGATGAATTTACTTGGATGTTACACAGGCTTAAGCTTAAAGCAAGTAACTGAGTGAGGGAAAAATAGAGACATGAAGTACCCTCTACGGAGACAACAAACAGCCCAAGTCCTGTGACTCTCAAAGTAACTATGGCTCTGAAGAGCTGTGTTTATGCTGCAGGACAGATACCCTCTCTGCTGAGCCTCTACAGTTTCCCTGTTGTCCCCGTGGTGTGGGCTTTGCTGGAGAGCATGTCAGCTTATTTGCAGTCACATGCTGAGTTTATTTAGGACAGGGGTTTCAAACTCATTTTCACCAGGGGCCACATCAGCCTCACAGTTGCCTTCAAAGTGCCGAATGTAACTTTAGGACTGTATAAACGTAACTGCTCCTACATTTTTACAGTTTGACACCCCTGATTTAGAACATGGCCAAGGTCCAGAGCACACACAAGTATGAGGACACCTTCAAAAGATACCTGCCCCATAGCGTCACCACTGACAAACCCTTCCATGGTGCACCTACAGCTTCCAACACTTTTACTCTGCAGTGTAATTCAGACCACCTCCTGTCCAGGGGTTTTACCTACTTTCCCTGTTGGCAATGCAGGTGAGTGCACTTTGGCAGGCCTGTGCAATCATTCCACACTCACTTGAAACTAGAGTTTCCATCAGTAGTATGTTTCAAAGTAAATAGCCCAAATACAGCCCTAAAGCCATGTCATCCATTGTCCTCATCTCCTATTCCGAAGCACTGTAGAGTACTCATCTCATAATCCATGACCTGAAGAAAAACAATTTGTGTTATTTCATGGTGGTAATTGATCCTAGAATACAGAACCAGATTCTCAGTATTCAATTTGGGCTCTTTCAGATCAATTAAGAAGTTGTTCTTTGTTTAATGACAAAGCTGATTCACAGGAAGAAGGATTTTGGCATTTTAGCATTAGCGCTTCTATGACAGAAACACTACATAGCATTTAATCTTGGAACTACTTTAATCTTTTTCCTTCTCAGAGAAGTGCAGCCCCTATTTGATATAATTATCACTTTCTGATCAGAGAAGCAGCATTTTACACTGAAATAGAAATGGATGGATTTTTACCATCTCATATTTAATCTTGGTTTTAATTAAAATCTATTATTTGACATTTCTTTCTTTGCTTCTAATGGCTGTTGACTTCTGCTTGAAACAGACGTGCAGGGTGATGAACCTTCAGGAAAGTTTGATGAGGGATGACTTTACCACAGCATTTGCAGAGCTCTTGGAATATACAAAGTGCTAAGCATTATTAGTCACTACAGTTTATAACATTTTATGCTTTTGCAGCTCACTGCAAAACATTAATTAATACAGCCTGGACAGCATGATTGAAATGCATTTCCCTTCAGAGGGAATTTTTCCACATTAGCCACGAGAGGGCAGGGAACGACACAACTCCCAGCCTGCTCATTCAACTGAGCTCAGGAAAGTTCTCTTTTAGAGCTGTTCAGCCCTCTGTCCCTCTGCTCCAAGGAAGGAGGACAAGTGGGCCAGAGCCTCTTCCACCACCCAGTAGTACTGTGTGGTGCAGCACGTCCCCTCCTAGTCATAAGACATGGAATGTGCGTGCATCTTTTCACCTGCAATACAACTAACTCCCACTTCCCTTAATCCACTGTATCATGAAGGACAGTCCCCCACCCCCACCCCCACATTCACCTCATCTTATTTTGGTGTTCTGAATGAAATGTCTGGTAATCTTGTGCTTAAACAAAGAGACATCAGTGGAAATGGCTGGCCCCACCACCCCCTGGGCTGCTGGCAAGACTGGGTGCCTTTTCACACATGGGATCAAATAACCCAGCACAGAACTACAAAGCATCAGACCTCTGTTTTCCGCCTTGTTTCCTTTTAATTCCACAGACACACCGCCTTCCTTGGAGACACAAAGAGGAGACCACAGTGCCATCTTACTGCCCATGGAAATGGGTTATCTATCCTGGGAGCACAGGGAAGTCACAGGATGGGTGCTGCTGGGACCAGCCAGCAAAGAAGATTAAAGAATCTCTCCACCACAAGAGATTTTAAAGAGCAGGCTGAGCTGACATCCATTAGAGGTGACTGAAGTTTTTTCAATCCTGTTTTAATGGAGGAATGGGGACTGTGTCTATTTCTGCTGTGATCACAGGAGTCTGTACAGGCATGATTGTACCGTTGATGAAGATTTACTAAGGCAATTCCTGTGAACTTTTACAGTGCAATTCTCCATGGCTTCAATTCTAAAATGCCAGTAATAACTACTAAAGGGCAGAGCACTGAAATTGCTTAAGCTAATCTCCCGAACAGCCAAACTCTGAGATGTGCACTCCAAGAAAAGCTCTCTCTGCTATCGGAGACAGAAAGAAGGAAAACAGGCTTCTTGCAGTGCTTGGATCCCTCTTTTTTCCTAAGGCAAGTTTTGCTGCATTCACATTAACTCAAGGATTTTGCTTCAGCATTTGATTCTCTTGGACATTTTATGTGATTCCGTTGTCAGAGCTTTGTAATTTAGCATTAATTAATGTCAATTAATGTATTCAGTTGCTAAGCTCTGGAATTAATTTCATTAGTTTTCCCGCACAGATGTTTTCCCTGCCATAGGTAATTAGGACATTATGCTTTTCAGTTCCAGAACCCTCACCTCCAACAACAGCTGCTGTTTTTAATATGCAACAACAAAGTCACACTATGCCTGCAGAGAAGAACATAGCAACTCCCAGCACTTACACCCCCAGATACTTTGATTTTGACAGGTTTAGACACCTAGAGTAGGTTTGTTCTTGGGGAATGGCAGCTATTTCTAAAGAGGAAGCAAGAAAAGTCACGGGAATGGAGGAGACATCTTGTAAGGGAAACCTCTGACAAAATTAATCTGTTTCAGTAGTGAAAGTGAATTGCAAATTCTAACACATAACAAAGGTTGAGAGCCAGCAGGACCCTATGCCATGAAATATTTTAGTCTTTTCTGTTTAGCTTGTGCTTCATGCTAACATGTTCTCAAGGGACATGCATTCAGCTTGTCCCAGAGACATTTCTTGGCTCAGCTGGTGGAGGTGGAAGGTCGTTGGTGGTTATTGGAGGTTGGTGAACTTCTACAAAAGTACAGGGGAGAGTTTCAAATCCTTCCCTACAGCAGAGCAAGACTTTCTTCGGAACACTTTGTTGCCAAGTGTTATTTTGTATGACATATCAAACCATAATATCCACTGCTTTCCAGTCTAAGCTTGCATGCACGTCTTTCAAAAACCTTATTTGATCACAAAGAGAGTCAGACAAAATATTCACTGTACTTCACTGTAGAATGTATAATTGCCCACAATTTTAATTTTTCTTGTCTTTAATTCATTGAGGAATGTGTCCTCCTCTCTACAAATAAATCCACTAAGGACAGAACAGGAGTTTATGCAAAGAGCATTCACACAATCTATGACTCATGTGCCTTCTGGATTTACTATGAAGTATCACAGTTCATTGCGGAGTAGCTTATACATTAGGGATAGTTTCTGCTTTTGAAGGACGACTGGCATCCTGTAACTAATGAACAGGAAATCATGGTAGTAACATATCTCACAGAAAGACCCAGGACTGTAACGCCCCTCCAACAGTGACTAATAACAGAAGCATATAAAAGAGAATTTGCCCAGATGCCTTGGCAGTCCAGGTACACTTTCAGCATCCACAGTTTCCCACTGCAATGAGTACCACAATTTAATTAAAATTTCTCCAAAACATTAATGTTTCTGTTTGTTTTGTGAGAAACACACAAAACAACTAATCTTCATCCATTTCCATCTGGTCTCAATGTTGATTTGTGAAACATTTATGATACGGGAATATACTCACAACACTCCAGGACTCAACAACTGCAAAGCAATTAAGCAGTAATGAAGATCACTGAAATGAAGCCGTCCCATTTACTAACTACTCACAAATCTGTTTTTATCCTGCTGCATCTCTTTCTTCACTGCATGTCAGAGTCAGGAATCTTCCTTTACATGTGGAAGTATACCCACTGCTCTTTCTGGCAGAAGGATATAATTAGAGAAACTAACAGATGTCATTCTCCAGGACAAATACTAATCACAATCAGGAAAAACTACTAATCACAGGCAGGAAAAAAAATCACTGCACAGTTTTTGGGCACTATGGGAATTAATTCTCTAGCTATGTTAGCAAAAGATTTGTCAGGCTAGGTTGCCTACTCATTTTCTCCACAGCAGTGATTATTTTATTCTTCCTAGCAATGTTTTGTGAAAACAGAAATTTAAGTCCTAGTATTACTTTGTGATTCAGATGCTCAGTCCTTCTGTTGGTCAGCAAGCTGAACATGCCTGCTGACCCCAGGTGAGGCTTTGGTCTTACCTGCAACCACAGCAGCACCTAAATTACCTTTCAATAAGAAAAGTTGTTGTGTAAATCAGGACAGCAGAATAAAAGCAAAGGAAACAAAAGCACTTTTAAAATATCAAGACCTCTCTACATTTTTGCTGTCACATTAGAAAACCCCTTAGCTTCATTCATCGACACTTTAAAAAAAAAATCACATCTACAGAAGTAAGCGCCTATCTCAAATGTAATAGCTGGTTTTCTTGATTCGTATCTGTAGAAATTGTCACTTAGACATCCTCTGAGTCAGCTTCGCCATTCTGTGGAGGACCAGTGTGTAGCTAGTTAGTCTCCCTTAATGCCTTGTAGGAATCCACCTTTCTAATTGTCACCAACAGTCTGGATTCCTCAGCAGGGATCACCTGAATAAAAATTACCTCCCATGTCAATTAGCTTGAATCAAGCCTTACTGGGGTAAATATCCCTAGCTCAAATCAGATAAACTCATTAATTAAGGATCTTTCAGGACCTGTGTGTTCTTTATGAACCTGAAACCCACATGTCACGAAGTTTATATGCCTTCTGAAAGCATATCAAGCTGCATTTGAGAAAAACCTGGATTTAATTTCCACCAGTGATTCTGCCTGCTGACTATGGTGAATGTACCAAGAGAAGCTTATTGTGTGGTTAAGAACTGTAGGGGATTAATTGTCTTACCAGGGTGTTGACCTGAAACCAGGCAAAAAAAATTTCACAATTCCTGCTGACTTTGCTAGCTTGTCTTTGATCCTGTTCCAAAATCAAAGTGGAACACCAGGGACACCCAAGCGTACAAATGGAAATGTGAGATAAGTTTCATATGCACTTCTTCCAACCAGAAAAATCAGTATTATTACTGTGCTCTCAGTCCCAGTTTGACTCTGAATGGGCCTGAAGCCTTTAAAAATAAACAAAACCATCACATCTGATGAGATGAAAATTTGCCTGGTGCTCTCCAAAATGTACACAACAGGATTAAAAACATAAATGGCAATGATTAGCCCTGCAAACCTGTCTCCATCAATACAACTAAATTGCACAGTCTGTACTCAGTTTGTTCATCATTAGCTGCAACCTTGTTCGATGAGACACAGTGTGTTCAGAAGGAGTCCAGGTTTGCCTGGATCCCAAGGGAAAAAAAAAAAAGTGAGAATGTGAGCTCAGGTACAACATTGCTAGCCAGATCCACAGCAGGTGTAAATCAACATGCAACTGAAGTTATACTGATTTATGCCTGCTAAAGGACTCCTGTTTTGGTCCTCGTAAACCTTTTACATTATGTATATAAACACGATAAATAAAATGCACAGACAGACCATAATCAGGCAGCAGAGATAGTGAGTTATGGGTGTTGTAGCAGGGAAAGCCCAAAATTAAGATTGCTGCTGACAGATGTTCTCAAACGACCCTTCCAGGGAGATGGGCTAACACCAAACTCTGCTGACATTTCTACTTCTTCTCACCTAAAGCTGCAGTTATACTATTCAGCTTCTGCTGGAAAAGATACCAGCACAAGAATGAGGTAGTTTTTCTTATTTGTACTGAGTTCAGCAGGTTTTTGCTTAGCCCTTGTATTTTCACTTCAGGATCTATTATTTTATTGTACAGATTGTGTGGTTGTTTCCACACCACCCTCCTTTCTTTCCTTCCTTCTCTCTGCCTTGTTTTGGCAAGTCTACCTTCTCAAATTTAATCCCTTTATTGAATTTTTACACTTGGTTAACCCTCAAAAGAGATATCGCAAACAAAGTATAAATAAGTAAATGCAAGAACTTTAAAAAAATACAACAACAACAACCCACAAAACAAATAAACAAAAAATAAAACCACAAAACACCACAACAAATTGTTTGCAAATTACCCTCAGCTTGAAACAAGGTATCTTTTTCACTTTAGTACACTTTTGCCTGTCACCTCACTGGTAGTGACACACCTGCTTCATTCCAGAAGAGAAAGGTTTGTTCATCCATTGGAAGGCCATAGCTACTTCATCCAGGAAAAGTGGAATGATATAGTACATAGAAGGCGGCTCTAACAGCCAAGAGACCTAAATATACAAAGCTGGTCATGGTAACTAGAGTAATGGACCATGTGCACACTCATAGTCTGTCTCAGTCTCAAAATCCTGTGACATGCTACCAAATGTCTTCTGACAAAAAGTGCTGTGATATGTTCCAAGGTTACTGCTCCAAACTCACCACTATAGTCCTCTGCCAACGCTCCCTGGAATGAGGGAGCATGCACGTACTGAAAATCCAACACATTTTCTTGTATTGCCAATGAGTTGAGTGGGAACCTCCTGACCCATTGGCAGTAGTTCCATCTGAACGACTGGTTTGCAAGAGAGGCTGAAGATTTGACACCATCACTATATTTACACTAATAGTTCTGTCATTGCCTAAACAGAGAAACTTAAGTTGTGTTGCCACACAACTAAGCCAAAATAAGTGCGTAGAATCAGTTATTAGAGCTCAGCTGATGAGCAATAATTTGTCATTCCACAGTTCTTTACTAATATACCTGAACCCTCAAGCCAGTTTCATTCACTTGGTGGTTTTGGTTTCCATCTTATGAGGTGTAATAAAGCTTACTAATTTGTTAAGCACTCAAGAAGTCTTTTGCAGAAATGTGGTGTAGCTGTACAAAACGTTCTTATTACATCCTAAGAACTCAACTGGACTGTTCAAAACACTTGGACCATGGCACTTTCTCCACCCACTGTAAGCTGAACATGCCTCAAAAGCATCACCAGAATATAGCTCCCGAAACATCAATTGTAGTGCTTCATCTCAATGACCACAAATTCTTAATGCCTGATAACAGTAATATTTTGTGCTGAAATATTCCTGTTAGAATATTTCATTCTCATTTAGCATGTCCCAAGAAATAGAAAGCCTCATGTTCCCAGCCTTGCTCCCATGTTCAGGTAATTGAAACTGAGAGGAGAAATAATAATCAGAGATCACAAATGATAAGCAATAGAGATAATACTTCACTTTTACTAATCTTGCATATCTTGAAATGGAAAGACCTTTAAGACTTTATGGTTTCTATCGCAACTGTTTCTTTTCAAAATTCATCTTCCAAAAAATTCTCTTTCATGCTAAATTTCAGTGAGTTAAAAAACCAATTACCTTACAGTTACCTTTTCAGAAAGTTTTTAAGCTTCTGATGACAAAATACACATTTCAAGTAACACCACTGCATTTGGGGGTACAATTCAGGAGAGAATTTTATCCATATTTAAAGGAATTAATTGACTGCATCTTTAATACATATATATTGCAAATGGTAAAAATCTGCCTGTTATGTTACAGCAAAGTTGCTATTTACAGGGGAAACAGTATGGAATTAAAATGATGAGATCTATGGCAGCTAAGCTTTCAGTGTGATGCCTGCCTGAGGCAATGCAGTGTTGTGGAAAAGAAATCCATGGAGGAAGATCTGCAAAGGCAGTGGACCTCAAAGATGAACCTTGAGGAAGCATGGGTGGGAGGAGAAAAGGCCAGTGGGTGCTCAGGGTGCCTGAGAGAATTTACAGCCAATTAGGAGAATATTTTGGAGTTACAGGTAAAGGAGGCTCCTGAAAAGGAGAAAAACACCTCAAGAGTCAATGCAGGGAGGGAGAGAAGCTGTTGAAATTGAAGGACAACGGCAGGACAAGCAATAACAGTGAAGAATACACTTAGGCTGGTCATTAAAAGGTTTTTAATGTGAGAGAAATGAGATATTTTCAAAGGAAATACCTAAGGCAGAGTATCACTGGTCTGTTAAAACTGCAAAGCTATGAACAAGGAGATATTATGTACTGTGTGAAACAGCTAGACTTTGTGACCCAGAAACTTCTCTCCAATGTCATGTTCCCATAAGCAAAAATCATGTAGGAAGAAAGAAAAGTGCTGTATATACTAACTCAAATTACTGCTTACCACCTGTTCTTCCTTACCATGTTCTCAGCCCCTTTCACAGCCTGCTAATCCCAAACTTTTGCCTTGCTAGCAAGACTCTCTTCTGACCAATGTGTCTTGGAACAGTCAAACCCCTCATATTAAATGAGTGAATCACTAAACAGAAGTCAGATTTCCATTATGATATTGTGTGGCTACAAGAAGATGAGAGCAGTCCAGAATGCCACAATATTTGGAAGCTGAGGTACTTACGACCATCCACTGTCTTTGCCTCCAGGTGCACGAGATCAGGTTCTCTACCAGACCCCATCATAGACCTGTAGAAAACAGATTGATACAAAAGCATAAAAAATAACAGATAACATGAATGTCTGAGATATTAATTCCACAGGAGATCTTGTTTAGCTGGACCTAAACCCACACTCATAGGTAAGAGCTGATCATTTCAAAAGCATTTTTGAGTTTTTCCTAAAATAATCTGGAAACTTCGAAAGAAATTCTACCATATTATCAAATCAATGCCACTGCACTTATGAGTTCTTTATTTCTGACTCTTTTATTTAACTTCTTTCCATCTGGAGACTTTCTTCCGTTGTCATTGGATCCTGACAGTTTATACATTTCCTGGTTTGGTCAGAAGAATGCATTTCAGTTCTGGGTGGGATACAGAAGAATTTAATTGATGGGATAATAGTATTTGCCAGCATACTAACTATAGCTGTTCCTTTATATTGGACATTTTATGCACATTTGCTTAATTGACACTCTTAATGATCAATATTCCCTCATTAAGAAATTTTAATAACCCATTTCATCCTGAGACATTTTATCACTTGTGATCTAATAAAAACAGTGTTCCATTAATAAATGTCTGATTGACCCAGAAAAATGACTGTTCACTCTGAATTAACAAGCAACAACATAAAGACATTGTGCACTTCAAATAAGGGGTTTACGGACTCCGGCTTTGCTGCCATTGCTGAGGTTCCCCTGCACTGGCACTGCTGGCCTCGAGAACTCCCTGCGACAGACCAAATAGCCAGTAGTTTGATGGACAGTCTGAATTATGGCAGTACTGACTGCAGGTATGTACCAAGCACATTGTACGGCAGCCTCAGCAGCACCTCCGACCACCAGCCTGGTTTCTGGTCTTGGTCCCATCGTCCAAGTCACAATCCCAAGTTAAGGCTAAAGGTTAAACAACCAGTTTTTTTTCAGATGCCTGACCTCCAAGTTAATAGATGCGTGAGAGAAGAGAAACATTCATTTCCAGTGATAGACAAATTAGATGCTGTTCTGTTCAAAGCTTCATTATTTTTCAGGAAATCAAAAGTGAGGTTCAAACAGTGATTTAGACCTTAATTTAGTTCCCACTGACTGCAATCAGAGGCAGCTCCAGCTCTTAATCATCATGCGCATTAACTAATAACCATTATAAAAATGTTAACGATAACAAGACTACTTGTGCCCTGATTAATCCTTAGCTTTGCTTGACAAAATCTGTAACAATTCTTTAGCTAGAAAAGGGTTGGAATTTTTTTTTCTCCTCTGCTGGGGACTGGAAAGTTTCAGAAAAGACTCTGAGCCAGCACTGCTTTCACATCTTCTCCATTTTTAAGAACATTTATGGCAAGGTCTTTCTCTCCTAAACATTCACTTCCATTGAAAATCTCTGCTTCCTGATAATTGACACCAAGTGGGTGGGGAGTACCTTCCTAGGGCATCGTTTCCTTTACTTGCTATCATCAGGATATTTAGGGCCAAAATGCTGGGCCTCTTTGTTACAATTCAGTCCAAAATAGATGCACACCAGTAACAAACAGCTCTAAAAAACTGCAGGAGGACTAAGCTTGTAATTTGGCATATCTCTTTTTTATTCTTGTTTATTCAGCCAAGCTTTAAGCACATCTGGAACTGGGCTATTGCAGAAGACACAGTAGAGCTTTGTCAGAGCATTCCTCCTCCTGACCTGATGCAGCCCCATGGGGATGTGAACTCTCCAAAGAAACAAGGATTATATTCCACAGATTTGAACACTTTGTCTCTTCAGAGACATGCAACAATGGTATTCATCCAGCAAAAAACTTGTCCTAGTTAAAGCCTGTGAGTCTACAGCCAGGTGCTTTGTGAGGTTCCTCCTCACAGTGTTATTCTGACCCCAGAAAACACCTAAATTGCATCTTCTCAGGCCAAGACAGTTAATTCAGAATGATATGTCACATTGAAATCATAGAATGTCCTGAGTTGGAAGGGACCCACAAGGATCATCAAGTCCAACTCTTGCCCCCACACAGGACAACTGCAACATTCACACCATGTGTCTGAGGGCGCTGTCCAGTCGCTTCCTGTCAGGTTTGGGACCGTGACACCTCCCTGAGGAAGCCTCTTCCAGTGCTCCATGACCCTCTGGGTGTAGAATCTTTTCCTAACGCCCAACCTAAACCTCCCCTGGCACAACTTCCTGCCATGCACTCAGGTCATGTCATTGGTCACCAGAGAGCAGTAATCAGCACTTTGTGAGGAAGCTGTAGATGCTGATGAGGTCTCCCCTCACTCTCCTCCAGGCTGAACAAACCAAGTGACTTTAGCTGCTGTTCATACTGCTTCCTCTCCTAACTCCTGCAAATTAGAAATAAGATGAGAAACGAAGATGAAAACTAAGACCCAGAGAATCTGAAGGAGTTCCTAAAGCCAAACAGGACACCTGAGGTAGAGGCAAGAACCACACCCCAGTCTTCCTACCTGCTAGATTGCTCTTCCTACCTTAGAAAATATATATTCCATTGCTTTGATACATAATAGGCTTAATTTACTTGTGACAGCACAACGTCACAGTCAGGCCTATAATATTAAATAACATGAACAATCAGTTGCAAAGGACAGACAAAATACAAATACATATCTGCTGAAATCAATACTAGCTGTACATAGCAGACATCCAGAAACATCACTCCCTTCTAGCTTCTGCTGACATCTTACTAGCCAGAATTTTTTTAATGTCACATTTTCTTGTATCATGCTGACTTGTTCCATGGCAGCCCTGTGATATTTCTCTATACATACCTCTATACCACCTGAAGAGCCACACTAAGTAATATTCATGTTACCCAGTTATACACTACAGCTATTTAACTCTGAGCTAATCACACTCAATAGTCCCTGCAGGCAGTGAGGAAAAATGGGCAGTTTTGCACAGGGGTTGATCTGATGGGTGTTAGATATGACTTCATCAGAAGACAAACTTTACCCTAGAAAAGGCTGTTTCACTCCATTGGATATAGCATGTCTGAACATGTATACTACAAACAACTACATGTGATCACATAAAGGTCCCAAGGCAGGTAACAAAACAGACCTGACGTGTTTATTACTCACATTTCAAAACATAAATTACAGATAAAACTATGTATTGTAATTAAAGGGGAAAGAGAATGTCCTGGGCCACCTTCTCTCTGAGACAGTAATGCTTTATATAGCTTACCTCAGCTTTATTATTAACTATATAGCATGCAAAAGCCCAGGAGACATTCAGAAATGCAATATTGACCACAATGTACATATGCAGGAGATAAATACCGTGCTCTTGTTTGTGCTGCACCTGAGAACTTGCACTCTGCAACAAGACAGACATATCCTTTTACACACATAGGACAACCAGTTGCTAAAGAATCTACTGGAAACAAGGTGCTAGGAACTGTGGAATATACATCAGAAATCTTAAATTTTTAATATGTCAATGAGATCTATCACAACAATACCAAGCATGTAAGCTATACTATTACTGGGTTTTCTTGGCTTTTTCATTTGGTTGGGTGAAAAAAGAATCATTCTTAGAAGCTAAGCAGGACAATGTACTTCTACAAATAACAGTGTTAAGCCCATGGCATCAGTATGAAACAAAATGAATAAACCTAACTGATTACAATGAAATTCAGTTCTGACTGTTGACCAGATTTGAAGGTTATTATAACAAAAGTAGAGTGAAAAATAAATACAAGCTTTACACACAGAAGAATGCAACTACCTGATGGATTTGCCCTAGATAACACCAAAACCTCAAACTCAGTGTTTTTAACTTGACACAACTGTCTGCTCTGCTTCATTATCTTTTGTGGACATGGTCAATGTGGCCTGGTCAATGTACACTTCACAAGCTAAACAAGGAAAAGTGCTGCACATTTGATAGCTTTTAAACCAAGCACCTTACAAAGAACAGGCATATAGGTACAGTTTGGGACCCACTCAGTTACTGATTTCTCTCAGAAATTTCTCTAAAAATAAACAGCAGTCCAAAACTTTGCCATACCCTATTTTGAGCAACTTTCGTTAGCTACACCGGCAATGCCGCCTTCTCATATTTCTCAATTCTGTTCTTCCCTTTCAGTATTCATTCTCAAAGACCAATCGCTCCCACATCCACAAACTTCTCTTCTCACAACAGTCGATGTTTTCACTTTATGGTAAAATGCCAAGATGCCCTTTGTCCAT
>VWYH01009675.1:0-55459 GCA_013399365.1 Pampusana beccarii
AGGTCCCTGCTGACTGGAAGCTGCCAGCGTTATTCCAATGGACAAGAAGGCTGTGGAAGACCCAGGAACCTACAGCCCTGTGAGCGTAACCTCAACTCCTGGAAAAATTATGGAGAAGATTATACTGGGTGCTACGGAAAGGCATTTAAAGAACAACGCAATCATCAGGCACTGTCAGCATGGGTTCCCAAAGGGAAAACCCTGTTTAACCAGTTTGGTATCCTTGTAGCATAAGGTGACCCACCTAGCGGGTGAAGGGAAGGTGGTGGATATAATTTTTCTGGATTTTATTAAGGTTTTTGGTACTGTCCCTCACAGCATCCTTCTGCAGCAGGTGTCCAGCTGTGGGATGAGCAGGTTCACAGTGCGCTGTTGAAGAACCGGCAGCCGTTGTCCATGTGTATCTGTCCCTCACCCCCGGCCCCCAAGGTCTGTCCTTGTCCCAGGGCTCTGTGCTGCGTTCTGTGTCGGGCCGTGTCCGTGAGTCCTGCAGGGACCCATCTGTCCGGGCTCCCCACCACAGGGCGGCTTCCCCGGTGCCGTGGTTTAACCGCAGCTGGCAGGTGAGCACCAGGCAGCCTCTCGCTCCCCTCCCCTTCAGTGGAATGTGATGGAAAATGGAACAAAAAGGTAAAACTCTGGGGTTGAGATAAAGAGAGTTTAATAGGACAGTAAAGGGAGATAAAATGATCATGATAACAATAATAAAAGAATATACAAAATGAAGTATGCACAATGAATTTGTTCACCACTTGGTAATTGATGCTCAGCTCATCCCTGGGCAATGGTTCCTCTGGCCAACTTTTCCTAAAATATGGACTGAGCATGACATCATATGGTATGGAATATCCCTTTGGCCAGTTTGGGTCAGCTGTCCTGGCTGTGCCCCCTCACACCTGCTCATGCACATGGCACAGCTTGACAAGCTGAAAAGTCCTCAACTTTTGAGGTGATCACTGGGCCACTTTCCATTATCTACCAGCAATCTTGGCTAACTGGGGAGGTCTCAGTTGACTGGAAGTTGGCTAACGTGACACCCATCTACACGAAGGGCCGGAAGGTTGATCCAGGGAACTACAGACCTGTCAGTCTGACCTCGATGCTGGGCAAGGTCATGGAGCAGATGATCTTGAGTAACATCACACAGCACTTACAAGAGAACCATATGATCAGGCCCAGTCAACATGGGTTTATGAAAGGCAACTAATAGATGAGGGAAAGGCTGTGGATGTTGTGTACTTAGACTTCAGTAAAGCCTATGACACCGTATCCCACAGCATCTCCTGGAGAAGCTGCAGCTCATGGCCTGGATGGTGTATCTGCGATGGGTAAAGAACTGGCTGGAGGGCCAGGCCCAAAGAGTTGTGGTGAATGGAACCAAATCCAGTTGGCAACCGGTCACGAGTGGTGTCCCCAGGACTCAGTTCTGTTTAATCTCTTTATCAATGATCTGGACGAGGGGATCGAGTGCACCCTCAGTGAGTTCAGAGATGACACCAGTTTAGGTGGAGTGTTGATCTGCTGGAGGGCAGGAGGCTCTACAGAGGGATCTGGACCAGCTGGATCGATGGGCTGAGGCCAATTGTCTGAGGTTCACCAAGGCCAGGTGCCAGGTCCTGCACTTGGGTCACAACAACCCCATGAACGCTGCAGGCTGGGGAAGAGCAGCTGGAAAGTGCCTGGAGGAAAAGGCCCTGGGGGTGTTGAACATGAGCCAGTGCGTGCCCAGGTGGCCAAAAAGGCCACCAGCAGCCTGGCTTGTATCAGGAATAGCGTGGCCAGCAGGACTAGTAGAGAGATTGTGCCACTGTACTGGGCACTGGGGAGGCCAAGCCTTGAATCCTGTGTTCAGTTTTGGGTCTCTCATCATAAGAAGGACATTGAGGGACCAGAGAGAGTGGAGAAGACAGAACGTGNAAAAGGCTGTTGGGCATTGCAACAGGCTGCCCAGGGCAGTGGTGGAGTCACCATCCCTGGAGGGGTTTAAAAGGTGTTTAGACGAGGTTCTTAGGGACATGGTTTACTGCTAGAGCTAGGTTAGATTAGGTTAGGTTATGGTTGGACTTGATGATCTTGACAGTCTCTTCTAACCAAAATGAATCTATGAATCTATGACTACTTAGCAACAACTAGAATGTGTATTATCAACATTATTCTCATTCTAAATCCAAAACACAACCCTATACCAGCAACTAGGAAGAAGATTATCTCAGCCCACTACTCCTCCTCCTGTTTCCCCCTGTTCTGCTTTTGTTCTTCTTCCTCCTCCTTCTTCTCCCTCTCTCCTTCCCCCTTCTCCTCCTCCTTTAACCTCCTCTTGATTGCTCTTGCCTGTTCCTCATCTTTCTCTTGCAGCCCCCTGTCACCCCCTCACCTTCTTCCTCCTCCTGTTCTTCCTCCTCCTCTTCCTCCTCACCCTGTGGCCTCTTTCTTCCTCATCTGCCCCCTCCTTCTGTTGCATCCTCTGTCCTGTTGCCGCCTCCTCCTGTTTCTTCTTGGCACCAGTTTTTCATCATTCTTTTTCTTCCTGCTGTCTGTTGCCTCCTTCTCTTCCTCTTCCTGAGGGCCACTAAGCTTTCAGTCCTGGCCACCTGTGTGTCCAAGCCCTATGTGATGGGTGTCCCTTTTGGACCCGGACTCTGGCTCGGCTGAGGCTTCAGTGAGGATGAGAGATTGGTTGGTAGAGCAAGCACAGAGCCCCAGTCTTGGTGGGACTGTGAAAATGCTGCCAAGGGAAGGTGAGGGTTAGGGCCACCCGCACCGTTCAGTCCTGGCCGGTTCCATGTGGGCACCCTCGGTGGTGTGTCTGGTTTGGACCTGGGCTCCAGGTTTAGCAGTGTGAGGGGTGCTCTCAGGTGCAGCACGCAGTGCAAAGCCTGCTCCTCACCTGCCAGTGCCCCGGGGCTCTCTGGGGAGCAGCAGGGCCCTGACCAGGCCCTGGTGAAGCCCAGCATCAGCCCCAGGCATCAATCCAGAGCGCAGCGGGGCCTTGCCTGAGCAAGCCTGGCAAAGGACCTGGGGAACTCTGCAGATCAGCCAGTCCCCTTATGGCACTTGGCAAAGCCCCCGGGGTCCTGCCGAGGATACCAGGTCCCATTGAGGCTTCCAGCAAGGCTCACTGAAGGCCTTGGGCAATCCGGATGGCAGCAGAGCACTGCAGGGCTTCAAGGGTCCGACTGCAGCCCAGCAAAGCCCAGTGAAAGCCCCAGGACACTTTGAAGAGAAGCAGGGCCCTGCATCGGCCCTGGCAAAGCCCAACAAAAGCCACAGGTTTCTGTTTAGCTTCAGAGCTCAGTCCAGACCCAATGAAGCCTGGCACTGTTGGGTTGACCTAGACGGGCTGCCAGGTCCCCACCAAGCTGCTCTGTCACGTTCACTCCTCAACTGGATAGGGGGAAAAAATACGAAAGGCTTGTGGCTTGAGATACAGATAGAGATCACTCAGCAATTACTTTCATGGGCAAAACAGACTTAACTTGGGGAAATTAATTTATTGCAAATCAAATCAGAGGATGATAATGAGAAATAAAAAATAAATCTTAAAACACCTTCTCCCACCCTTATCTTCTTCCCAGCCTCAACTTCACTACTGACTTCTCTACCCCACTCCCCAAATGCTGCAGGAGGACGGGGAATGGGGGTTGAGGTGAGTTCATCACACGTTGCCTCTGCTGCTCCTTCCTCCTCCCGCTCTTCCCCTGCTCCAGCACGGTGTTCCGCTCACAGTGATAGTCCTTCACAAACCTCTCCAGCGTGGATCCTTCCCACAGCTGCAATTCTTCACCGATTGCGACAGCGTGGGTCTGTTCCACGGGTGCACCCTTCAGGAACAAACCGCTCCAGCGTGGCTGCCCCACGGGCTCAGTGGGGGCTCTCCATGGGGTCCCCCCTGCTCCACCATGGACCCCCCTGGGCTGCAGGGGGGTCTCTGTTCCACCGTGGACCCCCGTGGCTGCAGGAGACAACCACGGTCTGCACCACGGGCTTCTTCACTGACCTTGGCGTCTGCAGAGTTGTTTCTCTCACATATTCTCATTCCTCTCTCCCAGCCGCTGTTACGCAGCAGTTTTTACCCCTTACATTTGTTATCGCACTGATGGGCTCAGCTTTGGGCCCATGTGGGCACCAGTGAGGCCCAGTGAAAGGCCAAGGGCTCTGGAGGGCAGTGAGGCCCTGAGCAGGCATAAGAGGACAAAATATTCAAAACCTCCCCATTAAAACAAAGGGGACCCCATTATAACATAAAAGGACCCCCTGACCCACAGGAGCGAGACCAAGAACGGAGATGTTTATGGGGCCTCCTGGGAGAAACAGGATTTGTGACAGGCCAGCTCGACAGGCTCCCCACACCCACCTTACAGAAATGATGGGATAATCGTGAAAGGGGTTGCAGTAACGGCCTGGACACTTGGATAAAATTATGCATTATAAAATTATGTATTGGATAAAATTGTCCCACCTGCTCCTCCAGCCCCACTATCAGGAAACCAATGGAGGAACTCAAAGCCCCAAGGAGTTCCCATGACCTGCCCCAAGCAGCCAAAGTTTTTGGAATTAAATATCAATAATAGCCTTTGTGTACCATTAGTGGTAAATGATGGTATTCTCTCTCTTTTCCCATGGTCACAGGAGTTCCAATGTTGATGATTAAAGCCAGCGACAGTGCTGCATTAATCCTGAAAAACCTCAAGTGATCCAGCAGGGATCACTGGGAAAGGACAAGAGCTCCCAGTAGCCAGGATGGGGTTGGACTCTATGGTGTTTAAAGGTTACTTCCAACCCAAACCAGTCTGTGATTCCAGCAACGGCCCTGGGGCTCTCTGGAGAGGAGCAAGACCCGGCCCAGGCCCTGGCAAAATCCCCGGGTGTCTCTGTTGGGGCACCAGGGCCCCACATTCATCAACTTGGTACCACTACAATTTAGTAGCAAGAATGCTGTGGGGAACTCCATCAAAAGCCTTACAGGAGCCCAGGTAGATTGAATCTGTAGCTCTTCGTTGTCTGTGGACACAGTTGCTCCGCTGGATGAGCGAGCTGTGGGTTTGCCTTGGAGAGGCCATGAGGGCAGTTTCCAATCTCTCCCATGCCTGGGAGTTTGCAGCACGGTGGTTGAGAACAGAACATCACTTCTCAGGGCAGGTCTGTCCCCGTTCCGCTTAACCCCTGTCCTGAAGCCCCTGGCTTAGCAAAGCGTGGGTGCAGCCCTCGGGGAGGCCGAGTGCGGGCAAAGTCACTGTAGCATCCCAGGGCTATTTAGTCTTGGTATTAACTTTAAACGTGCAAGTGCTGCACTGGGGTGGGAGCAGGAATGACGGGCCCCTCGGTGTCTGCCCTCTCACACTGCCACAGTAGCCACAACGAAGGGTGTGCTTTTTAATGTCAGTTATAATAAAATATTTTTACAGAGCCCAAAAAATTCAAAATAGTGCAAAACATCTCACTGTCATGCATCCATGGTAGCCACCACCGGCAGTGCCGCACGGGGGTTGTACAGACACACGGGCATCGGTGACACATGTGCTACAGGAGCAGAATTGGTCAGTTCAATCACATGCCAAACGGGACGGTTTGGGGAGGGGGCACAGGGGCAGGGGCACCATGGTGGGCTGAGCCCCAGCCTGGCTGTGCGGGAACAGTGGTTAGAAAAGGGGTGTAAACATTGAACAGAAACGAGAGGGAAGCTAAACCCCTTGGTCCCAGGCAAACCCTATAGAAAAAGGACCACGGGGGCCTGTCAGGGTACCCTGCTTTGGGATGGGGAGGGGGCTGAGAGAGGTATATTGATTTGTGGGGTCATCAGGCCTCTGTCTTCCCCGGTTCTTAGGGCATGCTGGCCAGCTGGGGGGGTCATCCCCGACACCGCACACCCTGGCCTCCCGGACACTCGCACGAGACACGCACACCACTGATCACGCAGAAATGGGAGTTAATGGGAAATTGGGGTTGGGGGGGCCTCTGGGTTGGGGGGTGGGAAGGGTCTGGTTTGCGCCAGGGAGGTCCCATGAGCGCTGCTGCACTGCACGGGGACAGCTGGTCCCCACTGGCCAGAACAAAGGGAGACGGGTCCCTCTGCTCTAGTGCCATCAGCCCTGGCCCCCAAGTCCTGGCACCCTGGGGGCAGCAGTGGGGCGGCCCGCTGCGGCAGCGAGGCGGGGAAGACAGGATAGGGGCCGGGGGCTGCTCCCTGCCGCTCCCGGCCCCAGTGATGCTGCTGCCAGCCAGGGAGGGGACCCTGTGTGGGGCACGCAGAGGCTGTGCCCCCCAACCCAACAGCCCCAATAGCCCTTCCAGGTGCAGGACACAGCCGCATGGTCCAGCTGCCCCAGGTATGTACAGCTATTTACATATGTACAGGGTGTTCAGCAGGCGGGAGCCTCCCTGTCCCTCGGGGTGCCAGGTGACACTCAAGGGATGGGGACAAAGGGCCATCATGCTGTGCCAGCCACTCACCAACACCCCCGGTGGAATGAAACACCACTCTCCCCGCTCCCAGCCCTTTCCTGGTGTTGGTCAATGACACTTGGGGCTGGGTAGGACAGGGTAGGGTTGGAGATGGGCCGCTGGGGTTCCAACATCTCAGACAGGCTGGGAAGATCTGTCCCATCACCCAGCCTGGGGTCCAGCCCTTCCCTGCAGCCCCAGCACATTCTGGTTGGGGTGGGATGGCTGTGCTCTGCACCGCTGTCACCCAGCCAGGCTGGCCAAGGCAGGGACAGCAGCGGGTCCGTCCCTGCAGCCACATTGCCCCCCACCCACACCAGGGCCAGGAAGCAGACTCCTCTTGTGGCTGCTCTTATGGCTTATACATGGCTGGAGCCTGCTGTAGAAAAGGGGCCACGGGCAGGGGGAGAGGGCTGGGGGGGCGGGAGGGGTTTAACTACTGCCCTCCTCAGCCGAGCGCGTGTCCGACTTGAGCTTGACGAACTCCTTGGCCACCTCGTCGTTGTTGCGTTGCGAAAGGATGCGGAGGACGGTGAGGCCGGTGTCGTCCATGTGGATTCGGCGGCCCAGGGGCAGCCAGCAGGCGCAGCCGGGGCGCTGCAGGATGTCACGGAGCTGCAGGACGGCGATGCCCACGGTCCGGTCCTCCCGGGCGAAGCAGTAATCCTTCACGCACACCTGCAGCTCGTAGCACTCGGGGCCCGTCTCTGTCCCCAGCGTGCTGTGGGGACCCAAGGGACGGGCAGTGTTGGAAAAGGAGGGTCATGCTCCCAGGCCCCCCGGCTCCGTGTCAGCACCCTGTATGACTGCCACCTCCCCACTGCCCGTAACGAACTTTAAAAAAGCATCTTTGGGATTGTGGGGGGGTTGGTGTGTGGTTTGTTTCCTCAATCCCTGCTTTTACCAATGAAAAAAAATCTAAAAGATCCCCTGGAGGACAAGGAAACCCACTGGCTGACACCAGGAGAAGAGGCTTCCCACGTTGTGGGGACACATCTCCCAGCCCAGACCCACATCCCCATCCCCACGATGCTACTCACAACTGGAAACTCTCATTGTACTTGGGGGCCCAGCTGTTGTTTTTTGATTTGGTGGCGAATTTCCTCTTCTTGTCACTGAGGTGGGGCCCGATGATGTTGACCTCGATGAAGGGCCGGAAGATGCCCGATGTTTGCCACTTGAGATCATTTGCAGCCACCACTGCAAGGAGGGGGCAAGTGAGGTTCACGGGGCATTGCCACCTGCCCAACCGTGGCACCCCAGCTGCAGAACCCACCTTTGACGGTGACTTTGTGCTCTCCAGTGCCAGGGTGGGTGAAGAGCTCCACGTGGATGGACACCTCCCCAACAGGGTCATCCACACCAGAGCCTGCGTGGGCAAACGGAGGAGACATGAGATCCTGTTCCCCCCTCGTGTCCCCAATGTCCTCTGCCCACCACCAACCCCACTGGAGGAGGCAGGTCACCCGCCACAGGGCAGGAGGTGGTGGGCAGCAGGATTTGGCCCAACGCGGCCTCTGCCAGAGAGTTCTGGGGACAGCAGCAGGGGTGCAGCAACTGTCCAGGATGTATGGGGCCAGCACCAGGCTGGGCTGGGCCATGGCAGGACACCCCCAGCACCAGCCTGGCTCTGCCATCCCACCCCAGCGAGCCTCCCTCGCCCAGGCGGGGCCTGAAGTGCCTGGGTGGGATGAGGCAGGGGCACAGGGGCCCAGTTGCCTCTGCTGTGGGCACGGGGAGGGGGGTGTCAGTACTTGGTGTGTGGCCAAGGGCACTGGCACAGCTGGGCAGGAGGGACCTGCTCTGGCCCTCGTGCCACAGGGCAGCCGTGACCCCCCAGGGGTTTGGGGCTGACCACCCCCCTCTTGAATTCCTTCCATCTCGGGGATCACATCAAGGCCTGGGGTCCGTGAGTCTGGGGAGCTGAGGTGACCAACAACCAACAGCCCAGCCCACCACCTCCCCCCACCCCCCGAAAAGCTGTGCATGCACCCATAGGTGAAGGAAGGGGTGCAAGGCAGAGAGACAGGCTCTGTGGGTCAGAGAGGGCCAAGGAGGTCAAACCAAGCTCAGCAGAAAGCTCCCAGAGTAGAAATAGCGCAGAGGACACATGTCCCTGTGTCACTGCATGGGCCCAACACGAGGGTGCCAGGCTGGGGGGAGGCTGGTGATGGCACAACTCCCCTCTCCTCTTCATCCACCCCTGGAACCCCATTCCCCCAGGCACCCACCACCCGGGCAGCGCCGCATGCTGAGCCGAAATGGAGGCAATGGGGGGTGAGGGGCTGGGGCTGGGTACAGGAGGCCAAGCACGGAGTGCAGTCCTGGCCCCTCCGGTGGGTGCAATGGAGGCCAAGCAGGGACCTTGGAGCCGGGCTCATTCCTCACGCCCCTCGGCAGGTGGACGGAGCTCGGCGGAGCAAGGCTAGTAATGGTCCTTTTGGCAGCAGGGTGGATGGTGGGGACCCTGGGGCCACATGTGCCAAGAGGAAAGCTCCCCAGTTTGTAAGGAGGTTGTGGCAGGTGCCCACACCCAGGAAGCAGCACTGGGGACAATGTGGGGTGCCCAGAGCTTGCAAGGGAAGGCAGGCACCCCTGTTTCCATGGGGCACGGAGCCCTGTCCGTCTCAGGGGTGATCAATACGGCTGAGCACAGTTCCTCCCAATTCAGCCCAAAGCAGCCCTGGGAGTGTGAGTCTGTGGCCGGAGAGCTCCAGCTCTGCCCACCCCAGGGGTCCCCAAGGCCGGCAGCGCTGGGACGGGGCTCCTGGCCACGCTGGCCCGCAGGGCCGGGACTGTTACTAGCCCAGGCTGGCGGCAGCAGGCAGGTGCAGGGCGGGCGAGCGGCACACGTACCCTTCTCAGGATAAATTTCTTCACTAAGGGTAAACCTAATACCTTTCCCACCATGAACTAGTGGGAAGGAGAGAGAAAGAGACAGAGACACGGCACAGAGTAGACGAAGAGAGGAGGAAGGAGACAACGTGTGGGGAACAGGAACAGTGAAAAGGGGGGGGAAAACAAAGAGAGAGAAAGAAAGATCAGATCTCGCAGACAGATGGGTGACCGAGCATCCGGACAACACTGCAGCAACACGGGAGTGCCAGGCACCACCCAGCTCTGAGCCCAGGGGTCCTGGGGCCAGGACCGAGGGACCCAGGGGTGCTGGCACCCACCACACCCAACCCCACACCCCAACATGGCTGGCACAGGAGGCACAGACAGGACATACGTCCCTTGCAGGAGATGCACAGACAGCAAAAGCACATCCCGCTCCCCAAGGACACAGACAAGCCTGGCTGGGGCACTATGTGATGGCCCATGACCATCACACTCTCCTTGCTGGTGGGGAGCTTGGGGGTGCCAGGTTGCCGCTGAGCACCCACGGCCCCTCTTCACCTGCAAACCACGGGAGCAAAAGCCCTTCCCTTCCCACCCCGTGACCGTACTGGGATCCCCAATCCCACCGGGATGGAGGCAGCGTGGGGCCCTGGCCGTGGGGCAGATGAGCCCATGTGTGGGGACAGGGGGCCCAGGTGAGGGTCCAGGGCAGTGCATCCTACCCTGCGAAGCCTGGGTCTGCACAAATGTTTTGATGAGGAGGTCAGTCGCCTGGGTGTAGAGGGACAGAGCGTAACGCAGCGACTGCAGGTCAGGGCTCTTCTCCAGGAACGTCTTCTTTAGCCCCACGCCGCCGGCATGGAAGTATTGCTGGAGGGGGGAGACAGCCACTGCATCCTCAGCAGCTCTACTGGAGGCCCCTCAGTGCCCTCCCACGTCTGTGCCTCGGGGCTGGAGCCCCCAGAGGCACCACCTTGTACCCCATGGTGCCGTTACCTTGATGGTGTCCAGCGCCAGCTCCACCACTGCACATTGCTTTGGGGTCAGGCTCTTGGCTTCCTCCCGCACCATGTGGTCCTGCACAGCACAAATTCTGCGCTCAGCATGGGCCTGGGCCCCACTTCCCTCACCCAAGCTGTGCCAGCAAACAAGCACTGGTGGGCTCCTCGCCACGGTGCCAATGCCAATGCGCAAAGTGCTCCCCACCCTCGCACAGAGAGGAGCTCAGACCACCTGCCTCCCCCAACCCCGCCATCCCCGGCCTCCCAGCCCTCACCTTCAGCTTGGAGAGCTGCCCCAGCTCCTTGGCTGCATTGAAAATCATCTGCGTGCCCTGCAGAGACCAAAGAGACAGGAACAGCCCTGGTGAGTGGCCAGGCTGGGCTTGCCATGGCCAGGCTGGGCACAGGGTGCCAGGAGTTTTCTGTGGCTCCATGGGCTCCCCCAGCCCCCCATGCTCCAGGGGGCAGAGGGGTCCTCCTCAGAGGGCCCCAGGGGCCACCAGCCATGCCAGGCACGGTGATGCAGGCGCGGGGTGCTGCTGCAGCCCCTGTCCAGCCTCCAAGTTCTCAGCACACGTGTGTGGCTGGGGGCTTGGGGGACCCCAGCATAGGACAGCACCCCAGCATCAGGGACCTCACACCCTGCTCAGCACAAGCAGCTTGGCCCAAGGGTCCCATCCTCTTCCCTGTGGTGCCCGAGCATCTGCTTCTGCATCCAACAGAGCCCAGAATGGCACATCACTCGCACCACACGGACAATCGTATGACATCGGGCAGGGGGAGCAGAGAGCAAGTATAGGGGGACAGTGGGCATGGGAAGGATGTGGCGTGGTCACCCTGTACCCCACAGCGCTGGCAGCCAAGTCAAACACCCCCCTGCCACACGGACTCCTGCCCAGATCCAGGGAGGTTCCCGGTCCCTTCCAGCCCCAGGGAACGCAGCAGGGACACCCTGAGCACCCCTGTCACCCCCGTGGGCAGGGGCCATGAGGCCATCCTACAGCTCCTGGGGATGCAGCCCCACGGCACAGGCAGATCCTGCTCACCTCCCTGGTCTGGCATCCATTTACCAGGCCGAGTGCAAGTTTCCCTTCTCAAGCCCTCCAGGGTGCAACGTGCAACTGGGTAAACTGGGGCCCACTGGGGCAGAGCCAGCGACTCCCACCTCCTTCCCTCTCCCAGCACCAGTAGCTTCAGTCCTTCCTGACGATGAGAAACCCCAGCATCTATCCCGCTGACCATTACCTTCCACAGGGACCTTCCCCCCACCACGCCCTCATTTCTGTACCCCCCATTAACCCTTTGTGCTCCCCCCGAGTTCTGTCCCATTAATCCTTCCCTTGCTGTCCCTGCCTACCCCCACCAGTGAATAGGCTGGGAGGTGGGGACACTAGTGTCACCCAGATAGAGCACAGTGGGGCACTGTACTAAGCTGGGACCACCCCACAGCACACGGAGGATGCGAGAGAAGGAACCAGAGCCAAATGGGGAGCAGAAGAGCCGTGTTCTTACTTCAGTGTGACTGGGCAGCTTCACCCTGCTCTGGAAGAGAACAGCAAGGGACAGTTACTGGTGGCCCCAGCAGCAGCAGCCGGGGGCCGGGCCCCCTCATCCCCCAGCCGTGGGGGCTCTGGCCCTGTACTCTCCTCTGGTTGTGCCCAGTTCTCTGCTGGTGCCGCTGGTTTGGCACCGGTTCGTACCTGCAAAGGCTCAGCCCTGTGCGCTTGCGGGTGAACCTGTGATGATCGTGCCAGGCCCCTTCCCAAACGAGGGCAGGCTCGCTCCCCTCCTTGTTTGGGGCTGGGAAAATAGCAGCAGATGGAGGAAAGCAGCTCGCCCAGCACTGTCAGGTAAATGGAGCAGGACCCTGCGTCCCCCTCGAGAGGAGGGGAGAGCCGGGGGAGCTGCAGGCACTGCCCAGTTTTAAAGCAGTCTAGATAAATATGTTCATTGGAATCATCCATGTCAATGGGTCAACTCTGGTTAGAGTTTTCTGGTTTACTATCCCCAGTAACTGTCCCTGGAGAAGTGACGATCTTTTAAGCCATCAGAAATTTTCATATGTTCACAATCCTGGCTTGAGATCTTACTAAAGTAAATGACACACACCTGGGAAACCTACTAATCCGAAATGTGGTTGCACCTGATTTATTATGTGTGAAACCCCTTGCTTCATGGATTGCACTGGAGAAAGCAAAAACCCCTTGCAGGCTATATAGGGGAGTACAGGTTAGGTCATGGTGACGACTCTACACCCAAAATTCTGTTATTGGGCATTTGTAACTGTAGCACTTCTATACCTGCTTGAGTAAATTTTTCTTCTTATGTTAATTAGGGTGCTAAAGAGTTGACATACTAATCAGAAAATGTAAGACTGGAAAGGCAAGCAACTATAGGCAAGTCCAGATCTTTGATGGAAGTTCCATTTATGTTTGAAGTCGGTGCTGGCGTGTTCTCTCCTGAAAGCCAGGTTTTGAGAGCCTGGAAGGCTCTGCTGGACCTGGCAGTGGGAAGCACCCAGAGCCCATATGCCTGGAGAAAGCTCTTTTGGGAAGTTTTGGGGCTCAGCGAGCCTTGCTGAGGCCCCCCAAGAATCAGGGGGAAGCAGGCTCAGAGTTCCAGAGATCCCAGCGGCCTCGTGACCCACAGCGTGCCCCTCATGGCTCAGCATCCTGGGGGGTCACCTCTTCCTGCATCCCCAACGGTGGGACAGGGCTGTGCCCGGGATCTCCCATGCTTGGGTACCCACACCGCCCCAGCCAGGCACCCGGAGGGGTGCTGAGCACCGTGGGGCAGCATCCCCACGCCTGTCCGGAGATGGGTAACACCCCACATACACACCCACGGGAGCCAAACACGACACGACACCTGCTCCCTACCCCGGGCGACACACAGGAACAGGTCTCTGCCCCCATCCTGCGCACAGGCAGCACGTCCTGGACAACACGGCACACCTAACACAGCAACACGCCACGCAGGCAACGGCACATCCAGACAGCACGACAGAGGAAGCACGGACAAGCCTGGACCTTCACAGTAGGCGGGTGTGGGGCCACAAGCGTGGCCACGGGGTGATGACACACACGGAACCCACAGCTATTTACCTTCTCTGTCCCCTTGCCATGTTTTCTCAAGAGCGTGCCCTGTAGAAGCAACGTCAGAGGTTGAGTGAGGGGCTGGGGGGGGCAGCATGGGGTGGGACGTGGGGGGGTGCAAGGGCAAGTCTGGGCCCATGGGGTGGCTGCAAGGACATCACTGAACTCCTAAAGGACATCACTGAACCAATGAGGAACTGGTCCCTGCTGCTGCTGGGCCTATATGGGACTGGTCCCCACTGGGATCCTGGGTTAGTGGGGAACTGGACCCCAATAGGTTGCTGGGTCAGTGAGGGACTGGTGTCTTTGGAGTGCTGGGCCAACTGGTCTCCACTGGAATGCAGGATATTGCACTGATGGGGAACTGGTCCCCGCACTGGGATTCTGGGCTTATGGGTAGTTGGTCCCTGCTGGGCTACACGGATGCTGACCCCACGGGGGGCGATTTCCCACTGGGATACAGGAGCCAGCGGGCACTGTGTGGGCGGCCTTCGGTGTCTCCACATTCTCCTCCAGCTCTGGAAGACGCTCACAGGCCTGGGGAGGGAGCGGGGAAGGGGCAGCTGTACTTGGGGTTTGCACGCAGAGTTCTGGTCCACGCGGTGCTGGGCTCGGTGACGACCCTGCCCGGACACAGGCCCCAGCAGTGGCAAAAGGAACAGCGTTAAATGGAGCAGCAGTGCCGCACGGGGGGGTCTTAACCAGCGTCTTGGTGGGGCTGGGGCACATCTGAATGGGGGAGGCAGCTGGCAGAGAAGCCTGAACAAGGGACAAGCAGCACAGCTCGGGCCAAGCTGCCCGCAGGGTTTCTTGCCCTGGAGGGAACTGAGGCACAGGGTGACGGGTGAACAAAAGGACCTCGTATCCCACAGGGCTGATCACCACCCCAGCCCCCCAGCAAGGCTGGGACATGGGGTCCCAACGAGGTCTGAGAGGAGGCTCAGCCCAAGGTTGCCCCTCGGGTCTTTCCAAATGCTGCTGTTGGAAACAAAAGGTGCTGGGGGACATGGGATGGGTGTTTGTCCCCGCAGGGATCGGCAGCCAGCACCCAACCACCAGTGCCCACAGCACTGCTCCTCCTCACAAAGGTGCCCGCGGTCAAAGCAGGGCTGGGGGTGGATGTGAGCCTTCTCTTGCCCCATGGGACATAAGCCCATGGCCACCGACTGGGCAGAAGACGACAAAAGGAAACTGCTCAGTCAAAGCCATGCAAGGACCCAGCAGCGATGCTGAGAAGGGAACACAGGAGTTTGGGCTCCCAGGGCCATATCCTGACCAGGGAGAAAAGTCTCACAACTCGTGCCAGCAACCTGCCCTGTTGCTGAGCCAGGGACCCTCATGTCCCAGTGAGATGCTTCTCTCTACAGGCAGGAAAAGCCTCTGCCTTCAGCCCTCACCATAGCCACACCTCAGCCAGGGCCTCAAGGGGAAACTGAGGCACAAGGGGTCAGGAAGAGCAGCCCTGACCGCCCAGCACACGCCACCCCCGCTGCCCCTGTCTCCAGTGGCCTCTCCCACCCTCAGCACAGAGCAAGAAGATGGGATCAGCCTGGGTTTGGCTGTCCCTGATTACGTGGCACTGCCCCATCACCGCCCCCTCCCACCCCATCACTGACCCTTGCATCTCCCCACATCCGGGCGCTGTGAACCTGTCCAGGACATTGCCACCCCCCCCC
The DNA here is from genome assembly GCA_013399365.1 of Pampusana beccarii. Classification (NCBI taxonomy): domain Eukaryota; kingdom Metazoa; phylum Chordata; class Aves; order Columbiformes; family Columbidae; genus Pampusana; species Pampusana beccarii. The sequence goes on from VWYH01009675.1 coordinate 15,055, forward strand.
AAAACCCAGCTGGGGCCGTGAGCAAGTGCCCACCAGGAGCCAGTGCCAAGCAGGCAGCACGAGGATGGGGACCACAGAGATGGACCAAGTTGGGAGCTGGAGGAGGGTGTGGGCAGGGCGCGGGCAGCCACACGAGACAAAAACCGGCGAGGCCAGGACCGACACACAGCGGACAGACAGACAGACAGGGAGCTGCCGTACTTACAATCATCTGCCATTGAGAGGGTGAGCAGAGCAATTGGAGAGAACAACCGTGACATGAGTGTCGGTCCCATCCTCCATCCTCCCCAGCCCCAGCTGCCCCATGGCTGGGTATCCCCCCTCCACCAGCCAGGAGAGACAGCAGAGCCGTCCCCCATCTGATGCGCACAGTCCTCAGCGTCAACGTCCTGCCACCAGCGCCACAGGTCCCTACAGCCCCCAAGCGGCCCCAGCCCAGCCTGCCCAGTCTTTCCGTACTGGGGCAGGGGGCTCTGCCCCATGGGGACTCAGCTCCAGGGACCTGCCAGACCCCACTCCACATTCAGCTCTGACACGGCTCCCACGCCACCAGCGGGCCCGGCCACCCCCGGGCTGCAGCCCAGAGCCACCAGGGGCTGTCCGGGGAACCAGCCCCAGCACGGCCCCCTCCCCTCAGGGAAATCGCCTGACAGATCCAACACATCCACACCACCTCCTCTGCCCTCAGCACAGGCCCCGCTGCCCCCAGAACACGGCACAGCCACACGTGGCCGCGAAGGGACAGAGACAGGGACCGGGGTGGCAACTGGGACCCAGTGGCACCAGATTTGGCCACCTTTGGCCAAGGGTGTACGAGCCTGGCTGGGGGCAGCGCGGGGCTGAGCTGAGCCAGGCTCTGCGCTGTGACAAGGTGCCAGTGAGGTGGCACCACGGAGGCCTGACGAGTCACCAACGCCTTGTCCCTTACTGCCACAGCACAAGAAGCCCCACAGCCCCAGAAAAGTGACACAGCAGCCGATGGCTCCAGGGACTCCAAGCAAGAGCCTGAGACCAGCTTTGCGACAGTGACTAAAGCCACTGAGAGTGACAGGGACGGGTGTGTGGCTGGCTCGGAGCCCTTGGTGTCACTCTTCCCTGCCCAAGCCCAAGGGATCAGCTGCCAGGTTTTGGGGTGCATGGCTCTGTGCGGGGAGGACAGACACACAGCACTGCGACACGGAGCCTCGGAGCCTGCAGGCAAACTCCCTCTGAGGAGGGACCGTTCCCTGGGCTTTGTTCTGCTCCCTCAGAGCCTGCTCGGCCCATTAGTGAGGAAGAGTTAAACCCTGCTGTAGGGACATGCCCTCCCATCCCCACATCACCCCAGTCCCTGCTCCCCAAGGAACCCCAGCCCCACAGCAAGGCTGACGTGTGGTGGCTTCCTGCGCTCCGAGAGCCTCCTGATTCACCTCTCGGCACAGGGACCGGGCTGCATCGGGTACCTGGGTCAAGGATGACCTGTCTTCTCCATCCCGGCCCCGGCCACGAGCTGGGGGCAGGTCTGGGGTGGCCCACACCCCCTCAGCAGCCAGTGAAGGCACCTGGCCAACAGTGTCCCACACCGGCCCGAATCAGCCGCCTGCATCTCAGCTCCAGGGCCCCCTGTCCACAGCCCCCTCCCCGTCACTCACCGTCTGATCCGTGAGCGGGGGCAGGACGATGGTCTTCTCCATCGTGTTCATCACCAGCTTCCAGAGCTCCTTCAGCACCCGCTTCAGCACTGTCTTCTCACAGATCTTGGCAAAGAGCGTCAGGCTGCAGAGAGGGGACAGGGCTGAAGGTCCTGGCACGGCACCCCGATGCCGTCCCATGCCCTGTCACCCTGACCCTGCCGGTCCCACACACTCGCAGGGCAGGTCGAGGGCATTGGGGAGGGTGGGTGTCCCCGCTGCCTCCCACACTCACTTGCTGTCCAGGAGGTCCATGATGGGCTGCAGGACGTTGTCAGCATCCTGTGCAACGCTACTGCAGGTGCTGGCAGGGACGTTGCCGGTGCCCTTCACCTGGCCCAGGATGTCACCCATCTGCTTCACGCACTCCTCAATGTGCGGTTGGAAACTGCGGACCACAACACCCAAGCAGCTCAGCATCCCCCACGGCCGTGACCCGGACCCGTTTGGCTAAGCAGAGCCCCCAACCTAGCCCCAGCTGCACCTCCTGGACCCCCAAACCTCTCCTTGGCTCCCCAAGCCTCTCCCAGTGCACCCCAGTGCGCCCTCTTGCCCAGGTGTACCTGGTGGCAAAGACTCGGCTCAGCTCGTCCAGGACATTGTTGAGTTTCACCTGCAGCTCCTTGAGGATATCACTGGCTTCTGTGTCCAGCTGGAGAGACAGGACAAGCCATCAGGTGCCTGATCCAGCCCTGGGGGAGGTCTCTGCACCCCAAATGCAGCCCTGGGCAGGGCGAAGCACCCCTGTCCTCTGCCGTGATAGAGAGCAGGGTGCCGTGGGGTGGCACAGGACAAGCCCACTCAGGAGTGAGAAACCAGGACCGCAGAGCCAGGGAAGGTGTTGCCTCTGGGGAGAAGGGACTGATCCAGCCCCTCTGCAGCACCCCCTCCTGGAGAACCCCAATACGCACCTCCTTCCCACCCATGGCTTCAAACATCTTCTCGAGCTGGACGCGGAGCTGCTGGATGTTGTTCATAAGGATGCAGGGCTGGAGGGATCGGATGGAGAGGGGGGGTCAGCACCAACAGATGTGGCTGGAACAGCCCTAGGTCCCTCCCACCCCGCACTGGGGGATTAAATAACAACACGGCACAGGGGCCTTCCTGGCAGCATTTTAGGGGCTGCCATCACAGACCCAGGACAGGATCATGGGGACCAGCTCTGGAGCTGAGGTCACCACATGGGAACGGTGCTGCCTGGCAGCTCCAGGCAGGTGACAAGCAGCAGGGAGATACATCACCACTTTCTCCTTCTCCTTGGAGCAGTACGAGGCGAAATCCTTGGAGATGATCTCAGCGTACTGGAGCAGCACATTGCTGATGGTCTGCAGCCAGATGAGAGACAGGACCCACCCAGAGAGCAGCAAAGAGGAGAAACGAGACCATGAGTCCCATAGCAGTGAAACAACCCAATGCTGGAGTACACCCTGGGACCTCTAAACCCCCTGGCCCCACAGATGCAACAGGAGCCAGATCCAATACACCCAATCTCCACAGGCAGCACCACTGAAAAAGCATAAACCTGCATACAACTCCCTCCACACTGCAGCAAGCCAGCGGCATTTAATTAATCTAGATTAATTAAGCAATTAACTCATTAATTAGCTAATCTTCTGTGCTAGCAAAGCTGGGAGAGCTATAGGGTCTTTAGGCAGCACGTTCACTTGAGCATTGCTGTTAGAGGTAGTGCAATCTATGCCCTTGGCCACTGCCTGTAGCTGGATGGGAGGTGGCAGAGAGCCCAGGAGCCCCAGGGCTGGGACTGGGTTCCCAGGGGTGCTGCTGGCCCAGTGCCCCCCCCGGCAGCTGCCCACCTTAGCAAACCTTCGCATGTAGTGCCCAACAATCTGGGGGTCAGGGCACTCAAGCTTCTTGATGATCTCAAAGCTCTGGTTGAGCTGGGAGAAGACATCCACCACGGAGCAAGAGAAGAGCGCGTGCTCCGACGTCTGCTGGAACTGGGGGGCAGGGGAGACACGGTGTCAGCAGGAGGCAGGGAACGGAGGTTTTGGTCCCGATGGGGACACACTGGGCATCAAGGAACAAGCCCCAAGCCAACGCCTGGCTGCGGCTCCTCCGCGCGCTGACAGCCCCGTTCATACCCCATCCTTTTTGTCCCGCTCCAGCGCTCCATGCAGGAAATCCCGCGACACCTCTTCGTTCTCATCCAGCCACTGGATAACAAAGGGCTCAAACCAGCTGGAAGAGAGGCCGGTCCCCGGTGAGGCCAGCCGGCCCCCGGGGCACAAGCACCCCCTCGCTGGCCCCCTCAAGGGCTGCACTCACGCAGGGTACTCGGGCACGCGGCTCTTGAAGGAGGGCAGCTCCGTGACATACTCGTTGTACAGCCACTTCACCTTGAAGTGCAGGTTCATGTAGTCCGCGCTCTTGCACAGGCGGTGCTTGTCGTGCTCTGTGCGGGGAAGGCGAGTGCACCCGGGGGTTGCTTCAAGCCCCAAACCTGGGGGGCAGCTGCCCCAAGGGCAGCTCTGGGGGTGCCAGGTAATGGGGTGAAGATGGAAGTGCTTCTTGGGTGGGATTTAAGCCAGGCTTAAATGAGGGGGTGAAATGGGTTTGCCCAGGGAACAGGCGAGGTGGGAGCAGAGTGCGGCTCCTGCCTGGTTCCCCACTCAGCCTGGGCAGTTTGGGTGGACTCACCCTCCATCGCGTACTTCATGTCCTGAGCAAAGAGGTTCCACATCACCTCGGCGCTGATCTTCCCCACATTCAGTTCCTGGGGGAACCTGGCAAGGGGGGAAAGCACAGAAACGGGGTGGACCAGCCCTCCACTTGGAGTTATGTCCCCCCAACACCTCCCGCCTGCCTCAGTTTTCCCGTCTGTAGAATGGGTGTTACAACCCACTTCCAAAGGACTAAAGCATCCCCCTGGGTGCAAAGCAGGGTCCCCTTTCCCAGCACCTACTCACTGGTTCAGGCAGGGTGTGTAGGAATTCTTGTCCTCCTCGATAATGGAGACTATCAGGGTGATGAGCTTGGACCAGAAGTCCAGGTTTTTGATGCTGGGGCCCTGCTCCTCGGGGGGCACCTCGCCTTTCTTAGTCTGGAGTGATGGGGACACAGTGGAGGCTCCGGTCATCCCACCCGCTGGGCTTCATTTTGTGGTGGGGCTAACGAGGAGGCAGGAGGGCTCTGGGAACACCCTGGGGGCCCCTACACAGCCCTCCTTGTCTAGCCCCGGTCCCAACCCCGCAGCAGCAGGGCTTAAACCCTGCTCAAGTCTTGGGGTTCACTCTGCATGGGGCTGAGTGCTCTGGAGAGGGACCAGGAGCATTGCGCAAAGGAGAAGGGCAAGGGATGGGGAGGGTCAGCCAGGGGCAGCGAGTTCCCTCCGCAGCGCCTGGCACCCCAGTGCATCCCAGTGCACCCCAGTGCATCCCAGTGCGTCCCAGTGCATCCCAGCTCCCCCGCCCCACACACCGGGTCTGTCTGGTACTCGCGACTGTACAGCTCGTGGCAGTTGTTGAAGATGTACTCGTAGGTGGAGTTGAGGCAGGCTTTCACACAGTCCTTCACCACCTGGCTGGCTCGTGGGGGGCTCTGCAGCTCCTGGACCTGGGTGTGCAGGGGGGGAGCAGCGCTGGAGGCAGCCCCAGCCAGCAACCCGGCAGCTACCGCAGCACCAGCGCGACCCCAACCCCGCAAAGAATCGGGGCCAGCAAGGGTCGGGCTTCCCACTGGAGGGACAGGGTGAATGGGGCCCCAGCAGTACCTTCATCCGAAAGAAGGTGATGCTGGTCAGCAAATCCACCGTGGACTTGAGATCCTGCAGCCTCTCGGGACTGCTGGCGGGGAAGTTGTTCTGCCAAAGAGGAAGAAACAAGCAGAGTTGCACACAAAAATCTCACAGGGACGAGTGGAGGGGGAGAAAACAGCCACCTGTTGTTTCAGACCGTACTATACAGGTAGGGAAACTGAGGCACAGCAGTAACCTTACCCGGTACATGGAGAGGTCGATCCGCAGCGAGTTGTGCAGCTGGTCAAGGAGTTTGACGAACCGCTCCTTCTGCGGAGAAACGCCCCAGAGCCAGGTAAACGGGGGAAAGGCGGCAGGGACCACCCCCCTCCCGCTGTCCCTGTCTCTCTGCCCACAGCCCGGCTCACACACTGCACCCAGCTCATCCCTCTCCTTCCCGCTGCCCTTCTCTCCCTCCTTCCTTCACCAGAGCCCTGCGGGCGGGTACAGGATGCCTGCAGATGTCCTCGCTGCCGGCTGGGACTCACTGGGAGCCATCAACAGCTACCAGGGCACACAAGTCACGCCGGGTATGGTACAGGATCGAGAGGGAACAGCGTGTATTCACTGTCAGTGCTTCAGTGGGGATGGGCTGCTCCATCTGCCCTGTCCACTCGAACAGCCCCGAGCCAGGACTCGGAGCAGGAGCAGGGAGAGGGTGTGAGGATGGTGCCCTGGGCCGCGCGGCCCTTAGATGGAGCCTTTCGATGAGCTCAGGAAAAAGGGCAGGGAAAGGGCAGCTGGGCTCTTGCAGCGGTCGCCCATCTTCAGGGCCAAGCTGCTTCAAGACAAGGCCAGGATGGCCCCGGGAGTCGGATCCCTCCACGGGCTCCTCGCTTGCCAAACTGCATCAAGGGATATGGGCAGAGAACCACCCTAGGTGGACAATCTCCACTGGGGCCAAGTGGCTTTAATTCAGTTCAGCACAGCTCCCGGGCAGGGAGCGTGGGGCAGGAGAGTGCAAACCCCACATTGGGCTGTGGGTCAGGGGTCCGAGCTGAGGGCAAAGCAACCAGGCTGCCCCAAAACTCTGTCAGGAAGCACTTCACTTTGCACCTCTGCCAGGGAGGAGCTTTGGACAACCTCGTGGGCCTTCCACGAGAAACCTGGGTTCCCTCCACAGCATCAGGGCTGCCCCACAGGGCTCCGGAGAGCCCAGGGCAGCTTCCCAAGTCCTGGGTGGGGAGGACAAGGGGGTGGGATGGGGCGGCGAGTCCCGCACCCGCCTGGCCGCTGCTGGGCCAAGGCCGCAGCCTGCACTGGCAACCGCAAACCTTCGGCGCGCTCGCCCGCCAGAGACGGCAAAGCCAGGCTCTGGGCCGAGACCGTGCGTCCCCGCCACCGAACGGCTGCAGCGCTTTAAAACTGGACACGACGGGGTTAAAGCGACACGGCCGGGCACTTTAGGACCCAACCTTAGGCTCTCTAAAAAAAGAGAAAGAAAGAAGTTTTTAAAACCCTCCACGTTAGAGAAAGGTGATTTTTATCTCTTTGTACAGTCTCCTCCTCCTACATGACGGGATGCACAGCTCGCTTGGCTTTGGCTGCCCCCTGCAACAGGACCTGGGAGTTGAGCCAACGCAGCCGCTGCTCGAAGCTGCGCTCGGCCTTGGCTGCATCCCTGGCTACCCAGCACTTGGCCTGACCCCGGGCTGGGCGCTGGTCCTGGCTCGACCCGCGTGCATCCAGAGCAATAACCTGCTGCCTCCGGGATAACACGGGGGGAGACGGGACGAGAGCTCAGCCCCACTTCGCCCACGTCCCCAAGGGCGCACCCAGCCCCGGCACAAACTCGCCCCACTCACGGCATGCCAGGCACCCATGGGTGCTGGCACAGCCAGGCGAGTTTGCAGCGGTCCCAGAGTGCGCCCAAAGCACTCAGGGCTGTGCAAAACTCCTGGGTGAGCTGCAGGCTCCTTGCCACCTGCTCGTGATTTATGCCACCAAGGATTCCTGCCGCCAAGGATCCCAGCCCGCTTGGGCTCCGGTCGCAATTCTACCCTCGTAATCTGAGTAGCAAATTTAGACCTTCTCCCAGGAAGGTGGTGGCTCTTTTCCTTCTGCAAAATGGGAGCAGGATGAATTCTGGGGCAAGCGGGGGCTGACCCACCTGCCGCCTGGTTTGGTTTGGAGTGGGGTGTTTTGCACGGCCCTTTTTGTGCCCCGAGCCCCCCACCCCCTCCCAAGAGAAGAGAGAGAAGAAGGAAGGAGTGTTTACGCACCATCGGACTTACCCCGAAATTGGAAGCAGCAAAGCGGTCGGAGGCCGAGACGTTGGCAGAAGCCGTGGTGTGGGCATAGTAGGCGTTGATGTTGGCTAGCAGGGTACTCATCACTGCCGGCACCCCTGGGCACATGTATTTGGAGGAGAGGCAGGCAAAATGCCTGCAGAAGGAGGTGGAAGGTGAGGGCGTGAGGCCACGGAAGGAGTTGATTGTAGGAAGGGGCGCGGGGTTTGGGATGCACACATGGAGAGGGGAGAGAGGGATGCATGGGTGCAGGCGAGATGGGGCAGATATCTGCACCCATGGCGGGAGATGGGCGCGAACAGTGGCAGGGGAGGAAGATGCCAACAGTGATTCCCACAGCCCCTTTGAGCAGGGTGGAGCACGAGGGACTCACGTCATGGCCTGGTAGATGGACTCTACCCCATAGCGCATGGCAAACTCATCCACAATCTCCTGTGCTGTCTCATCGAAGTACACCTTCCAGGCATCGTCCCCCTTGGCATCGGGGATCTTCACCACCCCATTGTTTTGCAAATCCGTCACAAAGTGGAACAGGTTCTGGAGGTACAAATAAGTCACGTCAGGTCCCCGGGGCCAGCAGCGGCACGGTGGCGTTGCTGGGGCTGGGGCCATGGCCCTCGCGCCTGCCTGCGCTGCTCACCTCGTGCAGGCAGGTGTACTGCACGTGGTAGGGAGCCACCTTCTCCTCGCCTTTGATCTCCACGCTGATGTGCAGCCGGATGGCTCCTGACACGGCTGATTTGTCTGTCCGCTTGTCTGTAGGGGCACGGGGAGGGGGACAAGACGTGAGGAACTGGAGGAACTCTGCTCACTCCTGGCTCCAAAGAGGGGCAGAGGGCTCCAGCAGGGCAGGGCTCCTGGGGCCAGGGCCAGGGGGGCGCCCAGAGCCGAGTGCGGCCAGGCCAGGGTACAACGCACTGCAGAGGGGGATTTGGCCGTATCTCCAGACACTACAGATGTGGCTTCCCTGTCTCTCAGTTTCACCTCTGCACAGGGCTGGTGCTCCAGACCTCCTGGGCAAAGGGTTTTGAGAATGACCCTGGGAAAACACTTGATCCCAATGGCTTTCAGGATTAAATGTTTTTAACAGCGGACCCTATACTAATATGCTGAAATAGCCTTCGTGCCACGTCTGGCAGCACACCCCCCCAGGAGAGCAGGGCCGGGATGCCCAGCCCAAGCAGGTCGTGCTGGGGCAGCCAGTTACCGAGGTTGTACCAGACGTCCATCTCCCCACTCAGGGTCCGGACCTCGATGATCGTCTGGCCCAGGAAATCGTCGGACTCCCTCTTGAAGCGCTGCTTGACACGGGACTTGATGTCATCATCTTCATCCCAGACACGGACCTTGATGCGGTCGGAGGAGTTATGGCACTCGCTGGGGAGGCAAGAGGGGACAAGCCCCAGGATGAGCAGGAAAACCTTTCTGGCCTCTCTTGTTTCCCTAAACAAGAGGGACCACCCCAGCACTGGGCAGAAACTGGGGAAGAGATGAGATGTGGGGCACCAACCCTCCCCGCTGGGCTCTGCGCTGGCCCCAGGCAGCCCAAACACAGCCTGGACCAGCCTCAAACCCTCCATGGCACAAAACCAGTGCTCCCAGCAGACCCCTCCACCCTCACCTGGGCAGGATGAAGCCCCAGCTGCCTCTCCACCCCCCCAGGGATGTTCTAACAGCCAGCACAGCCCAGCGTGACTGTGAGTGGCCAGGTAGGGGGACAGGGGTGAACTTACAAATGGAAATTCTCCTCCCAGACCGGGTTGAGATTGCCATAGATAGTTTTAGTCCTTTTCTTTGTCTTTCCAACCTGGACAGTGACATACGGGTCACTGGAACCCGTCTTATCCTTTGCTTGCAGGCCCTGGGCACAAACGACTGCAGCACAGCACGAACACCCATCCACACGAGACGTGCGTGTCACACACGGTGGAGAGAACAGAGAGAGCAGTCAGTGCCACGGCCACACCAAGATCCCCACAACAGGCACCTGGTGTCCCCAGGGGCTGAAGCCACTTTGCAGGATGGGGGGCAGGAGCAGGGTTGGAGCGCCCAGCATCCTTGTGCAAGGAGACAGCCCCATGGTCCCCCATGGCACATGGTGCCAACTGCAACCGGTGCCTACCAGTGATGCTGATCTTGGCTGACCATTTGGAGGTGCCATCCAGGACACTCTGCTTCACTGCCTTCATCTGCTGCGTGTGCGTGGTCTTGGTGACCCCAAACACCTCCTGGATCAGCTCGAATATCTCCGGCTTGTTGCGCTCCCGGATCTTCATGCGGTCCTTGAGCACCATGATGATGTTCTGGGTACGGTCCTCCGCTCCGTGCTTGGAGCTCTTCTCTGCCGCCCCTGCGAGAGGACAGCCATGGGTGAGACAAGGGGGGCAGGCAGCACCCAGGAGAGAGCTGAGAGCACCCCGTGTCCCCCATCTGTGAAAGAATTCAAACCTGGAAGAATCTACACCCTGCCCAGTGCAGATCTTCCTTCTCACCACGTCCCCATGCACAAGGCAAGAGCCCAGCTCTCCCGGGGCTGCTCCCTCCTCCCTCCCCAAGGGGAGAAGGGATGAGGATGCAGGCAACAGCTCCTTACTCTGCAGGCAGTCGGCGTTGAGCAGGTCCTGGCACTTCTCGTGACACTTGACGCCGCACTCGGCGCAGCGCATGCCCTGCCGGGCGATGCCCCAGAGCAGCCCCTCGCACTCGTAGCAGTAGGTGGGAGTGGTGGCCGTCCACACCTCAAAGTTGTGCGGCGTTGTGCAGGAGATGGGATACACTAAGGCTTGCAGGGTCTTCTTGTAAACATGGTTTTTCTGTGCAAGGACAGAAGAGAGAGGGGGAGAAAAGCCCAGGCAACATACGGCAGCTGAGCTGTGCAGCAGGGTGTTGGGACCCCAGCCACAGGTGCTGGGCCACATGCAATGTCACCACGGGGCGCAGACAAGCGGGGCAGAGGACAAGTGCCAACCCCAGGCGCAGCCGTGAACATCCTGGCTGCTTTGGCCTCGCCAGAGGACGATGCTGGGGCGGCACAGACCCCACAACTCAGCTGCTGGCCCAGCCGGTTGGGGCTCAGCCCTCCAACCATGACACCCTGGACAACCCCAGCACCTACCAGCTCCTCATTGTTCAAGGTGCTTGAGGCCAGCGCAGACGTGATTCCCGCTTTCCTGGACTGGACCAGGGACTGTGGGTAAGAAACACAATTTGCAGGTCTGGCAGAGCACGGGGTGTCCCTCCCACACTCCTTTGGGGTCCCAGTGGCCATAAAACACGTGAGACGGACCCACACCCCAGGCAGAGGTGGGTGCTGGCTGCATGGGCTGGCAGTGGGGACAGCAAAGTGCCAGCAGCCTGTGCAGCGGGACTGGAACCAGTTCAGTAGCCCGTGGCATTCCCAGTTCGGTCCCAACAGGGCAGAGCCTCCCGGCGTGTGTCTGAGACCATGGGGAGACCAGGGTGGGGGTCACTTACCATTGCCTGTGAGCAGCCAGGACCGGCGAGGGGGGCAATAAAAGGCTGTTAGTGCGAGCCACCTCACGGCAGAGCAAGTCCTGGACCCTCCCCTGACGGAACGAGTGGGAATCGGAGCAACACGAACCCCTCACTCAGCACCAGGGGGTTTCCCACCCCAAGCCGCAGCACTGGCTGAGCCTGCCAGACCCCAGCAGTGAAGGACCCCCGCACCCTGCCCGCCCCGTCACCACCCACCGCCCCAAAACCCCAACACCAACTCAGCACAGTGCAGAAGCATCAGCGGCTGCCCGAGAGGATGGGGGGGCAGAGGACACTGGGGTGAGGGCAGCAATGGGGGGGCAGGGGGATTCAGGAACCCCGGGGAGGGCAAAATTGGAGGTGGCAAGGGGTAAAGAGAAGGGGAAGGAGGAGAAGGGCACCTAATTCTGGGTGCAAAGGGTGTCTGGTTTCCAAAACTGCTGTCTCTTTGTCACTAGGGAGGTGACAACAGAGTGGCCCCATATATTACAACCCAGGGGCTGGATGGGACTCCAGCATGGGGACTGGGCTGTAGAGACACAGCACGACGATGGTGGGGACAGGGGCACGGGCTCTGCGCAGCTCAGAAAAGCCAGCGCCACCCCTCCCCATCTGCCCAGCAGCAGAGCCGCAGGGAGCCTGTGGGACCGGGAGGGACCAGGGGCGCAGCACTGGTAAGAAAATGGGAAACCAGGCGCAGCCCCGGGAAGCCTTGGGCTGATGCTCGGTGCAGGGACCGGGCCCTCGAACTCCGTTAAACAGAAGCACCCTTGGGTGCGGAGAGCCCAGCCGTGCCACCCTCACAGCTCCACACTGCAAGATCAAGGGCCAGGAGAACCCCAAAACAGCCTGGGACACCCCCACCCACGCCAGTGGAGCCGGAGGAGGCTGGGCGGCAGCACCCAAGGGTGCTCTCTCTTTAACCCCTCGGACCGCGCTCACCAGATCGCTGACTAGAGGGAGAGATTTGCGTCCAGGCTTAATGTCGGGCATGCTGTTAATGCAGCGCAGAAACCTTACTGCCGCCCCCCTGGAGCCAGGGATGGCCAAGCCAGGCCAGAGGAAAGAGAACACAAAACACAAGCCATGTTAGAGGCAGTTGGGGAGCAGGGCACGGGCAACCGGCAAGCGCCAGCCAGGGCGGGCGGGTGGCACAGGCCAGTGGGCGCAGCGGGAGCGAAGCCGGCAGCTGCGTGGTAGAAGGCGTTAGGAGAAACCTCACCAAATCGCTAACTAGGGGGATGGGTTTTCGCTTGCGTATGTCCGGCATGCTGTCTATAATAATCAGCCCACCACCAGGCCTGCAAGAGAGACGAGAGTCAGCGGGGAAGGGGAAACTGAGGCAGGAAGGGGTCCCCTCCTGTTGCCCCATGTTCACTCGGGACCTGGCAGGACTGCAGAGCAACCCCCAGGTGGCCTGGGACCCACCCATGGGACCCACATCCCCACCACCACCCTGGCCAGGGCAGGGATCGCTGGACTAAAAACTGGGGGGGAAGAGGATTCTGGCTGAAAACCATGGTTTTCCCCACATGAAGATGTTTGGCTTCAGTGCCGTGACAGCGAAACACAGGGAAAAAATAGCCCGTTTGGCTTAGTTAGCTTTGTCTTTGCAGCACGGAGCGGCAGAGCTGAGGTTTCCCTCTGGGACACCGAAGGTGAGCACTGAGCCGTTCCGCTGCCGAAGAAACTGAGGCAGCACAGCTCAAGCAGAAATGCTGCTCTGCAGCCTCCAGCCCTGTGCACAAGGGAACCCCGGTGTGGTCTGGTGGGCTCCCAAGGAAACCCATCAGGTTCTGCCTGGGTCAGAGGAAGGGTGAGACCCCCAGCCCGTCCGGGTGAGGGGATCGAGGTTCCCATTCCAGCCATAGGCGGCAGGAAAGGAGTGGGAGCTGCCACCCCAGCTCGGTCCCATCCCGGCCCACTCACCTCCTCAATCTCCCCCTTCGGCTCTCGGGGACATGGAGCGGTGGCACCTCTGCTGGCTCCTCCAAAAGCACTGAGCAACCAGCATTCAACCCCAAAATCTGGCCCCCACGCGTCCACATCTCAGCAACGCTTCCCCACATCAGACCCCGCCGTAACGTCATTATTCGCACCCTAACGAGGAGCGGGGAGCAACCCACGAGATCCCAGCGAGGCAGAAAGTACCGGCTTCCCCACATACTCACCCGCCTTTGAACCACAGCGATTTAGCTTCTCCATCACCTTCCCCGCGGGCCTACAAGACACAGGGCAGCAGTTACGGAGCAGCCCCGAGTTCCTGGCACACGTGGCAGCCGTCCCCAGCGCTTGGTGCTGCCAGCGGCTCAGCACCCACAGCACCCACAGCACCGAGGAAGGATGTAAAGAGTTTACAGGGTGGGTGGAGAAAAGCGTGTTCCTAAAACGTTGGGGTTCTTTGCAGCAAAGGGTTTGCACTAGGAATGAAGTGTTTTCGAGAGGCTGAGATGTGCAAGCAGTGAGAAGGCTCGAGCAGAGGGGCCCGGGCTGGTGTAGCGGTGGGGATGGCTGCACTACGCAAAGATTCAGGGTTTGGGGGACTGGAGAAGCATCATTTGAAAGGCTCATCAGGTCCACATGGACCCACATCCAGTGGGAGAGAAGCGCAGGGAAAAGCCAGAGCACACTGGGGACGGGGTGTGCGCAGGGACCACCCCGCAGCGCCACCTCCCTTGCAGGGAGGGGATGGTTTTGGGGGAGAGGGAGGAAAGATCCTTCCCTCGTGGGTCAATCCCTGCACACACCCCACAGGGAAGGCGCACACGTTGCTGGGTTGTTCTGCTGGACATGCTTACCTGCGGGCAGGCTACACCCCTGCCCTGGAGGAAGGGGAGACGCAGGCACAAGGGCCATGGTGGTGGACAACTGAAAAGAAGCAGTGGGGCGGGGGATCGAAGCCCCAGGGGGTGAATCCAGAGCCAAAACAAAAAGAAAAGATGGAGGATGGAGTCTAAAAACAGAACAAAAAACGGTCAGCTCAGTACAGGGGAGAGGGGGGAGAGGCACGCACCAGCACACCGCATGCAGCACACACGGGGGGAAGGTCCTCAGCACTCCCTGCCCCGTGTGGGGGTCCCACCTGCCATAAATGGGGTTGCGGGGCCACCACTGTTGGGGGTCCCCACTGCCCTCAGGAGTGGGGTGTCTGTGGGACTGGGGAGCGGACGTGTCTGGAAGCTGCCGGGGCGTGGGAAGGGGCCGTGCCCCCCGCCCGGCCGGCACGGGGGCGGGCGCGGGGTTGCTCACCTCCTGCAGCTGCATGCAGACCTTGTTGAAGATCCTCAGCCAGTTGGCTTTGGCTCGTGCTTTGGGGTCCTGCACCTCCGCCTCCGCCTGCTCCCTGCAAGCACACACGCCTTGCTCACCTCCCAGCCTGGGGAGTCAGCCCCCACACCCCGGGCTGCAATTTAGGGATCCCGATGGGCCTTGAACCAGTGTGGCCGTGGCGAAAACCCCCTCTTCCTACCAGGAACGACTCTAAAAAGGTAGCAAGTCCTGCTGCAAAGGGCAGCACAGCCGAGGCAGAGCAAGGGGGACAAGCCAGAAGTTCACCCCACCTTGTGAGGCTCTGCCCTGGGCACCCAAGCAACACAGAGGGATCCGTTCAGGAGGAAAGGGCCAGGGGACTGCTGGTGACACAAGGACATGGATGAAACGTCCTTCACCCCTCGTCTCCCCAACAGGACGTCCTCCAGCCGCTTTCCACCAAACTGGGACCTCCTGGGGTTAAGAGCTCCCAACACCCCCGTGGCTCCAAGCTCAGGGGGACCTACCAGCCTGGACACGATGGTTATTGTGAGTTTTCTTCTCCCCTCTTGCAAGATCAAGGCACAAAAGAAAAGAAAAACCATCCTCCGAACATCGCAGCCTCCTGGAGAGCCTGGTGTGGTGTGACACCGGAGTCGGGTGCCCAGAACCAGGCTGGAACGAGGCTGTGGCGAACTCAAGCGATGGACCTCCCCAAACCAGCCCTGTGGGGTCTTGCCTGTGCCAATATGTGATCCCCGGTGCTAATCTGGGACTCTCAGTGCTAATCTGGGGGTCCTCAGCCTTAACCTGCGGTCTTCAGTGCTAATCCATGGTCCCCAGTGCCCAGCACAGGACCCCCCAAGCCCCCTGCCCAGACAACAGGCAGTGCAGGCAGACATGAACTCTAGTCCTTGGGCCTAAATACCTATTTTTTAAAAAACTCATTACACATTCTTTTAAATTAGAGATTCCCCAGCTCTGGCCTGTAATTTAAACTAAATAAAAGACCAAAAAAGCTCATCACACTTCCCTCTGTGCAGAGTGGTGGTGCTCACTGAACCATGGAATAAATTGACGTGTTCAATAATTACAGGCAGAGACTGATATATGAATTAGTCACATGCTGTACCAGGGACCTGGCCACCAAATAATTCATCTGTACAGCACAGGAGGCCACGGATGAGCTTTTACCAGTGGCCTAGGGAGAGGACGGACTCTTGTGAAGGAAATTGCCTCCTCTGACCACACCAGGCTCTGGGCTACCCCCTCCATCCAGGGAGCCAATAGATGGGGTCAGAGGAGAGGAATTGCAGCCTTAAGCTCCCACGTCCCCCATTCCCAGGTCTGTCCCAGGTTATAAACCTGTACTCGCTGTAGCCCTGGCAGGATCTCGAACGCCTTGAGCTCTGCCCCTGCTTAGCCTGGCACCGGTGGCCGGGCCATGGCAGTGTGCGGAGGGCGCTGACTCTCGCCTGGGTGGCACAAAGTGGGCTTCCCCTACACAGATGCCTCAGGCGCTTGGAAAAGCCCCAGACACCACAGAAGGTCCCTGGCACTGCCCCTTGGCACCAGCAGCACCAGCACCAGCCCTGGGCCACTTCCAGAGCACCCGCAGTGTCACCAGGCACGGTGCCATCCCAAGGACGCTACAGGTCAACATCTCCTTCCTACCTCTCAGCCGGTGTCGGGGGCTCAGGTGCGGGGGCTGCCTCTGGCAGGGGAGCTTCGTCTGCTCCCCGCTGGGCCTGGAGGGTCTCTGGAGTTTCCTGGGGGGCAGAGGTGTCCTTTTCCTCCTTCTTTTCCTCCTTTCTCTCCTCCTTCCTCTCCTGCTGCTGTGGCTTCGGCTGTGGGACCAGCTGAGGTTGCTGCAGTTGCTGCTGTGGGACCTGTTGCTGCTGCTGCCCAGGGGGTTTCTGCGGTGGGGGGTAGGCATCGTGCTCAGGGGGTTCGTAGGTGCCCTGCTCCCGCAGGTCCTCCTCCTCCTCCTTGGGGTAGCCTTCCTCATTCTCGCTGTAGTCCTCGTTGAATTCTTCCTCCTCCTCTTCCTCCTCCTCCAGATAGAGATCATCGTCCTCCTCCTCCCAGCGAGGCGAGTCCTTGCGGTAGCTGACGGAGCTGTGGCAGGAGTGGTAGGAGTCGCCGTCCCGCTCATCCAGCTCCGAGTCCCGCAGGCTCTCGTTCTCGAAGTCCTCGCTCAGCTGGGAGCTGCCCTGGCTCAGCTCGGCCGACGAGGCGTAGCGGCTGCTCCCTGTGGGGCTGCGGGGCCAAGGGGAGACAAGGACAGGGCTCCCGTGGGTCCACGCCGCAGCCTGGCCTGCCCCACGGCACCCAAGCTAGAGCCCCAGGGTCCCTGCAGCGCAGGCGGGAGGACGCACTGCTCCCCGCGGGGCACGGCCCTGGTGAGCACCGCGCTCCTCGTGCCGGGAGTCGAAGGCACGGAGCCAGGAGAGACCTTGGGCTGGGACTGGCCCCCCAGGCTGGGGCAATCTCAGGGGTCTGACCTTCCTGCCTGTGCCTGGGCTGAGCTCGGGGACACGAGGGATGGCGTCTGTCCCCTCAGCTCACCCCTGCCAATGGTGGGGGCAGAGCACAGCCAGGGAGCACCCCCAGCCAGATCGTGCCTTCTGGTTCTTCCAGACACCCCATCCTGCCCAGAACCTGCAGATCTGTCACCCAACCTCTGCCCTGACATCCCAGCACTCCCTGTAGATGTCCCGGGCACCCACTCTCCAAGGACACCACCTCAACCCCATCGCTCCCCTTAACCACATCATCCCTACTTGGGGGTCCCCTCTCCACTCTTCCTGCCAGGCTAGACCCCTTCCCACTGCCCAGTCTGCCCAACTGGCCTCCAGCCCTTCCAGCATCCCCTTCTCACAGCTGCCTACACCTGGGGGAGCAGCAGCACAGAGGGGGTCCCTGCGTCCCAGAATGCTGCCACGGACAGGGCCGCCGCAGGGCTCCATGGGGACCGGCTCACATAAGCAAACATGCAGACAGGACAGGAACACGCCTTGGAAGAGGCCGACACCACGTCTCCGGCACCAGTGGCCAGGGCTCAGGGGTGGGCAAGGAGAAGGGGACAAGGGGATGGGATGGGCAGAGCCCTGGGCCCAGAGTGGCTGGGCCAGGCGGTGGGAGCCAGGGGACACCGCAGGGAGGAGGGTGCTGGGGGACGCCCAGGCTGGTCCCAGCAGGGAGGAGTACTGGTGTCATCCAGGTACCTTGGGAAAGGGGACTCGGGGCACAGGGGTGCAGGAGACGCAACTCACGCCTGGAAACCCCTCGCCTCCCTGGCCTGAGCTGGGAGAGGGGCCCTTGGCACCTCACGAGGGTCCCAAATCACTGCGCGAGGCTGTTGCCCAGCCAGGAGACCCCTGGGAGGTGACCAGAAACAGAGGGTGGCATTTGAGTCCCTAAGGCCCCAGCTCCCATACCTGCTGGCGTGATGTGGAACGGGCAGCAGTGCTGCCAGCCAGCCACTGTGCCAGCGAGCAGGGCCAGAATGCCGCGGCATTGCCCCCATGAACTGGGGTGCAGCAGCAAGAAGGGGTGCCACGGGGCCAAAAGATGCCTGGAGCATCCCAACGCTGCTCCTCAGCAAGGCAGTCCAGGGCGGGGAGAGGGGGACCCCACAGTAGCACGAGGCCGCCCTTGCCAGGACTGGTGTTGGCCTCACCACGGCTGCAAGGACCGACCATAACACTCTGCGACGGCACAGGCACACGACGAGGTAGCGACCCACCTATCCGATAGGTCTAGGGACCGCCTGCTCTCAAGGGAAGGCTGGCGGCTGGTCCGCCTGCTCGACTCGGAAGCGGACTCAGCGTCACTGCGTCCGTTTGTGGCAGAGTCTACGCTACCATAGCGTCTGCCGGGGAGGAGAGGAAGACGGTCAGCGAGGTTCCGGGTGCCGCGCCGCCACCACCCACCACGCCCCGGCATCCCCTGCTGCCGCGGGGATGCCGGCAGGGAGGCTGTGTCCTGGTAGACAGGGCTGGCACCTCGGGCTGTGTGTTGGCAAGGAACTGGGCCATGCTGCAAGCGCTGGGCAGACGTCCCTGCCCACAGCTTTGCCTACAGGCACGTCTGCGTCCCCAGCCAGGCCACTCGCTCGGCTCCCAGCAAGGACAGCTAGGGCTAGGGAGTCCCGAAGCCCGGTGAGGACAGAGGAGAGCAGTGACCCAAAAGAGCTTGAGAACCTTCCAGTGAGAAGGAAAGACTTGGGGCCGGCACCATCCCCCTCATCCTCAGCATCCTTCCCACTGTCACCCACTGGTGACACTGGGAGCACCGTCCCTGGCATCACCCCAGGGACCCTCTGGCCTCTGTCATGTGTGGCGGGGGGTGATAGGGAGAGTGGGTCCGGGGGGGAGCTGGCTGCGCCGGCGCTACCTGATGGGGCGCTGGTCCGAGTAGTCCATCTCATAGCTCTGCATGGAGTCGGTGTAGGAGTCGCGGGAGCTCTGCTGCTGGTGCCTCATGGGGTACTGATGGACGGAGGCGTTGGGCTGGGACGTGGTGTAGTACGGCGGTGGGATGCTGTTGCTAGTCTCGCTGCGGTAATCGCTGTCCCGGTCATCCACCGTGCTGTCAGGGTCATCATCTGCAACGGGTCACAGCGAGTGGGACAGGGGACAGCCCCGCGGCTCTTGTGGCCAGGGATGCTGCAAATGGGCCCCGCAGCCGGCACGGCCCCACTGTTTGTCACCACCACGTCCCCACTGCTGGGGGACTGTGCTGGGGAGACAGACTAAGGGGAAAGGGGCTAAGGGGAAAGCTGCACATGTTCTCTGCAGAAAAGGATTTTGGGGGATGAAGGGAGAAATGGGATATACAGAAGGGGGGAAGAAGAGTTCAGGGTGCAGGGACCCTCCCTCTGCACCACCCATGTCCCACCACAGAGGCAAAGCCCAAGCTGTTCATTGCCACCAGGGCTCCCCAAGGGCACAGAGCCCCATGGCGCTCTGTCCCCACCAGCCTGTGGGGACAACCCTGCCCAGGACAGGGGACTCAGTGCCTCTGTCCTCACCCAATAGAGAGCCACCCGAACCCGAGCTCCAGGTCCCCTGAGCCCCAGGCCAGGCTACAGCATGGCAAAGGGGGATGTGCTGGGGACCGCCAGGCTGGCAGGAGAGGAGGGGACAGGGTACTTACTCTGTTGTTCTCCCCAGCCAAAATAATTCCAGTTGCCTGCAAAAAAAAGGGACAGACACAATAAGGATGGAAGCAGCGCCGGGGCAGCAGCAGGAGCTCACTGGGAGGAACCAGCATGTCGTAGGCACGGTGGCACCAAGCTGGGTTGGGGACAGTGCCCAGGATGGGGCACATTGGCACTGAGCCGTGCTGAGGAGAGGGACTGGAGCGGGGCAATGCAGTACTGGGATGGGGATGGGGCCTAAGGGCGGGCATGGTGGCACTGAAGTGCACCAGGGCACAGGCCTGGGCATGGTGACATTAAGCTGGGCCAAGGACAGTGCCTGGGGCTGGGCACAGTGACACCCACCCAGGCTGGGGACGGTATTCCAGCCAGGCTCAGTGGCACCGAACTGCACAGGGGACAGGGCCTGGGGCTGGGCACAGGGGTACTGAGCTGTGCTCAGAACAGTACCGGGTTGTGCAGGGCCGTGGCACGATTACAGAAGGGGAAACTGAGGCACGGGTTGGGACAAACTGAGCTGGCACCCCAAATCCCCCAGACCCCTCTGCCAGTGCCCCCACTGAGCGGCCCCCTCAATCAGGCTCCCAGGGGACTGTCCTTACCCCACTGTCATGTCCCCCACACCCTTTTCCCCTATGGCTCAGCCCCACAGGAGGACTCATGCACTGTGGGGCAGGGAGAGAGCAAAGGAACAACGGCAGACATGGGAGGGAGGACGGGCGAATTAGGACGGGACAGGGTGTGGGGTGAGGTTAAACCCCACTTGTGCTGGGGTCCAGCCGCCCAAGTGGGGCACAGACCCCACTCCTGTGCACCCCCAGCGCAGAGAGCTGGGGAAACAGGGCAGCGGGGAGGGTCCTGCAGCGGGGCAGTGACAGAGCAGCACTTACAGCACTGGGAGCTGTGAACAGGCAGAGGCTTTTCCTGCTCCTCCTGGAAGGCATACTGTGGAGAGAAAGGGCAGTGAGGGCTGCCCACCCCGGCATCGCTGCTGCTGCCCCGCACTCGCCTGGGCCTGACTCCGCGCGACTTACGTCATCCTGGTCCCGCATGGCATTGAGCTGCTCCAGCTTCTTGGCCCAGTATCTGGCCTCCTCCTCAGGGATATCTGCAAGGGCAAAGACCCTGATTGGTGCACCCCCCACCCCAAAACAGCCCTCCAGCTTTTGGGGCTAGAGGATCTGACCCGCAGTCCCAACCCCCAGCCCCATGAGCATCCCTGGGGCTGGAGGCGAGGAAGGATGCACCTCATTTCTGGGGTGCCCGGGGACAGTACCCACCCAGCGGCAGCTCGAAGCGGGTGTCGAGGAGGATACGGTGGAAAGTGGGGTCCTTGGTGCCCGAAATCTCATTGTCGGTCATAATGACCTGGGAGTCGAGTGTGAGCCATTCCCCAGGGCCCTCCTGTGGGGCAGAAATGGGGGTGAGAAGAGTTGCCAGGGATCCCCCCTCCCTGAGCCCCACAACTCCATGCACGCAGGGTCCAGACCCGAGCAGAGTCCTCCCTGAGCAAGGATGGGAAGGCCCTGTCCCCTCTGAAGGACAGCGTGGGGGGCGGCTACGTGTCCCCTGGGGTCTGGTGGAGGGATGGCTGTGCCTCCTACCTCGTTGGACTGACGGATGGTCCGGAGGGGGATCCACACCGTCCCCACCATGGTGTCCCAGATGAGACCCTTGTTCCACACCTCCACTGTCAGGCCCAGGTCCAGCCGGTTGATCTCACTGGGGATGGGGGAGAGGCACCAGGTCAACCCCCTCCCCAGCAGCCCCTTGGGGCCACCCCAGACCCTGCCTGTGCCCCCAACCCCAAGACTCAGGTGAGTCCCCCAGGGCTGGGGTCAGGGGGAGCACTGGCAGTGGGGAACCTGCCCCTGCTGGGGGGCCAGGGGAGGGCAGCAGGGGTGGGGGACCCTGGGGTGGCCGCTGGGCACTCACAACATGAAGTCCTGCTCCCAGGAGGGCAGGTTGCCCCGCACGGCGATGGTTGTGCTCTTGACATTTTGCACCTTCAGTGTCACGTAGGTGTTGAACTTCTCTGCGGGAACAAGCAGGGGGTGAAGTGACCCCAGTGCCCCCCCCGCCTCAGCAATGCCCCCGACCCTCAGACACTCCCTACTGCCACCCACCCATGGGGTCCCCCACATCACCCTCAGCACCCCAGGCAGAACAGCCCCCCCTGCTGCCAGGGCTGGCTTGGCTGTGAGCCCCCCGTCCCGCCCAGGGTGGCCCCGTCTCTCTGTGTGCTCCCCGCTACGTGACAAACGATGCCAGCAGAGCTGAGGCCGAGCCTGGGGTCCCCTCACCACCCCCCAGCCCTTCCTCTGATCCCGACACCCCCGACCAGCCCCAGAGCTGAGCTCCAAGCCCCGGCCCCCCCGGGGGGGGCAGGCAAATGGGGGCCACTTACCTTGGGGTCCGTCGAACTTGGCCTTTTTAACTGCGGAGACAGAGAGGGAGGGAAGAGATTCAGCCTGAGAGCGCCATGTGAGGGGGCTGGGGACCCCCCCAAGGTGGGGTGGGGGGACCCCAGGACTGGCTCCCTCGCCCCCCCCCATCCCGGCTGCAAGGTGGGGGAAGGCGGCGGGATCCCGCTTGCTGCTGTAAATCGGGAATCCCCAAAGCCAGGCACAAGGGAGGGGATCAGCCACGAGCTGGTGGGCACCAGAGGGGTGCAAAGGCCTCCCCCCAAAAAACTGCCATTTTGGGACAACTTGAAACATCTCATTGCAACCTCAAATGACCAGGCATCATCGGTCGAAAGGGTGTTTAACCCCCCTCGCCCCCCCGCTTCTGAACTTGGATCCATGTGGGGAAACAGATGATGTTACCACACACATCTCGGGGGCAAAAGGGGCGTTTGGGGGAACGTTCCCCCGGCCGCAGTTCCTGCCGTGGGGCGCTGGCCCAGCAGCACCGGGGTTAAGGCTCCTGCCGTCTCCCAAACCGCCGGCCCAGGTTTCACCCAGGAAGCCGGGGCAGCGCAGGCTGTGACCCTCCTGTGCCCCCCGGCAGCCCCAGGGCTGCTGCAGATGCAGCCCCCACTCTGCTGCAGCAGGGAGCCCCAAAACATCCCCACTGCACCCCAGCCCTGGCCCTACCCTAGGGGGGCTCTGAGGGGCTGATTCAGTCCCACCCATTGGGAACCAGTCAATAGCATGCAGGGGGGGGGATACTTGCATCTGGGCCAGATCCTGCTCAGCACCGCAGGAACAAAAGCCCTCGATTCTGGCTGTTCCGCCCCCCACAACCAGCTTTTCATCAGTGCTGCAAGCGGGAGGGCAGGGAGTGTTGGTACCCAGGTTTTGTTTGCAACGGGGGGGGCAAACAGGCAGCTGCACAGAGCCAGACACCAACAGCGCTGACGGGAGGGAGCAGCGGGGCCGGGGGTGTCCTCAGGGCTCAAAGGAGGGGAGCGGGCAGGGAGGGAATGACACAGCACCCGGAGAACGGTGAAATGACGCGGGTGCCAGCGGGTGGAGGGCCAACGTGACCGAGGAGGGATGAAAATAGCCTTGGCGATACCAAAGGTAATTTGATTTCCGAGACGTGCCACTCGCCAGCCGCTTATCGCCCTCCGCCAGCGCCGGAGGGGACGCGGGGCTGCTGCCGGCTCCACGTGCCGGGCGGGGGCAACGCGGCACCAGCAGCCCCCGCCTGCCCCGGGCACCTCTGAGGAAACTGCATGGGCTCAGCCTCAGGAAATACAGGGTGTTTTCGCGAGGATGGACCCGAAAGGCCTCGTGCCGCGGGGTCGCGTTGGGTCCATCTTTTCGCAACGCCCCGTTACTGGGGGTCGTTCAGCTCGGCCGGCCGCCCCGTGCCACCAAGAGGGTCACGCACCGGGCAGCTCTTTGCGGTGACTTTGCCCAAAGGAAGGGCCGTGTCGCCCGCAGCCGTGTTTCCAGGGAACCGCAGGACCCCGCGAGCTGCGGCTTCACTCGGGGATGGGGGGGTTTGCGCATGGGGGGCTTGGTTTGAGGCTCTGGCATCCCAAAGATCCCCTAGTGTCGCTGGGCTGGGAGCCTGAGGGACCGCGAGGGGATGGCCAGCATCACCGCATATTGTAATATTATACATCTATATTACATATAATGTGTTAATTTATATTGTATATAAAATTTATTAATACTATGATTATTACTAGGCAGCGTTTTGTGCTGGGATGTCCCCGTCGCACGTGCTCGGAGCTGCACAGGGACCCCCGCCATGGGAGCCCGTCCCTGCCGCGGGCCCCGCCGCGCTGGCCTGGGCTGACCGCTCTCCAGCAGCCGCTGCCTCCGAAACGGGAGAGCAGAGGAAGGAAAAGCTCCAAAAATACCCGAGCTGACAGGAACAAACAATTACCCAGGGAACACGTGGCTCTCCTGGCTGTCATCTACCGCCGGGGAGAAGTCCCGCTGCCACCATCTGCGGCTGACGGCCCCCAGCAGCCTGTGCCACCGTCTCACCCACCAACGGGCCCCCGGAGATGGAGCAGGGGTGGGGGGTCCCAGAGCTACGTTCAACCTGAACCCCCAGACAAGGAGCTGGGGACGCCGGGAGCCCAATGGGAGCTGGTTGCCCCCACAACGGGCTGGAAGACACAAGGTGCTCCCCAATTAGCGATCAGCCTCCTCTCAGCGGCCAGTGGGGGAAACTGAGGCAGGAGGCAGCTGGTAGAGGTCAGACTGGCAATGGTGTAAAAACCAGGCTGGACCGCAGGCATCCCGCAGCAGGCCTCTCTGTCAGTCCAGCCGTCTGTCCATCCACCCACGTCTTTGTCCATCCATCCATCCTTTGACCATCTATCCACTCGTCTGTCTCTCCATCCACCCCTCCCTCTGTCCATCCACCCGCCCACCCACCCCTCTGTCTACTTGCTCACGTCTCCCCACCCCTCCATCCATCTGCCCATCCGTCTCTCCATCTGTCTTTCTGGATGCCCGTCCATCTGTCCGTCTGCCTCGCACCACTTCAGACCCCCCCGTCCCGGCCACCCACCCCTGTTCCCACTCACCCCACAGCTCCCAGGGCCACTTCAGGCCCCATCACCCAGGTGTGACCCCCAACGGGAAGCCCTTGAGGGCTACACACGGCCCCAGCCCCCCAGGAGGAGCAGGGGAAGGCTGGGGGGGGGGGTCTGGGGTGCCACATCCACCCCTGGGATCCCAAAAATAGGGTGACAAAAATAGCTGCCCCCAGCAAGCAGTGACGGGGGGTGGGGGAAGCCCGAACCCACCGGGAGCTCTTTCTCACCACCCGCCCCCGGCTTCGCTGAGGGTGTCACTGCGTGTGACAAGTGCCTTAAATGGGAGGAAAGATGCAGCCCCCCCTCCCGCTACCAGAGGGGGGGACCCCAAATCTGGGACTGGCTGGTTAGCAGAGGGGCCATGTTCGGGCATGGCCCCCGCCCTCCCACAGAGCAGATCCCTGTGTCCTTGTGCCACATCCACAGTGTGTGACAGCTCCTAAGGGACAGGGACACAGCGGGGAGGGGGTAGGGGGCACAGCCCCCCCATCCCACTGAGCTCAGGCAGCAGTGGGGGAGCCCCCATTTTCTTCCTTATTTCCGCCAGGGAGGGGGACACTGGTGGGGGAATCCCAGACACCCTGTGGGTGTCCCCAGCTGCCACCCTCTGTCCCACCACCCCCAGGACCCCCAGGTGCCACCCCCTCCACATCAGGATGCTGCAGGAGGGGGAAAGAGACCCCCCCCAGACTTCTCATCCTCCCCCCCCCAATTCTGAGCGCTCGATCCAGAGCAAGGCAGAGCCCGAGGCTGCAGGATTCACCCGTGCACCGAGCTGGGCAGGCCTCAGCGTGCTGGGGGGCAGGGCCCCCCCACCTGTGCGCTGGGCCCAGTTCCTCCCAGTATGGGGTGACCAGCACCGCTAACTGGGCCCCACCAGCACCAGAGCACCTCGCTCCCACCCCCCCGCTCTGAGCTGCCCACGACCCCCCCAGCAGCACCAACACTTGTAGGGTCACAGGGTGCTGGGGGCAGGGGCGTTTGGGGTGTAATTTGGGGGGGGTATTTATGGGTTTGGAGGGGTGGAGAAAGATAAGGGGATTTGGGGGTGTCTGGGGTTTCTTTCAGGGGTGGGAAGGTGGAGGTGCTTGGGGACAGATGAGGTTTGGGGGGGGGTTGGGGTGGGGCGGGGGGGGGGGGGGCGCGGGGGGCCCCCCCCCCGCCACCACCGGGGCCGCGCCGCGAATGGAGGGGGGGGGGGGGCGCGGGGGGCCCCCCCCCCGCCACCACCGGGGCCGCGCCGCGAATGGAGGGGGGGGGGGGGCGCGGGGGGCCCCCCCCCCGCCACCACCGGGGCCGCGCCGCGAATGGAGGGGGGGGGGGGGCGCGGGGGGCCCCCCCCCCGCCACCACCGGGGCCGCGCCGCGAATGGAGGGGGGGGGGGGGCGCGGGGGGCCCCCCCCCCGCCACCACCGGGGCCGCGCCGCGAATGGAGGGGGGGGGGGGGCGGGGTGTCGGTACCGGAGCTCGGAGCCCCCCCCCCATCCCCCGGCGGGCAGCGGGGGGCCCGGGGCTGTCCCACCGCCCCTCCCGCCCTGTGTCCCCCCGTCCCCCGGTACCTCGGACGCAGAGCAGCGACATGGTCCCGGGGGGGGCGCGGGGGGCGCCGCTCCCGCCACCGCCCCGGGGACTAGCGGGCGGCCATCTTGCTTCAGCACCGGGGACAGCGCCTGACGTCACAGCCCCGGCCCCGCCCTAAAGGAGCCGCCGGGCACCGCCCCCCGGCCCCCCCGGCCCCCCCGGCCGGGCGGGTTTAGGGGGAAAGGCCGGGTCTGTGCAGCCCCGGCGGGCCTGTCCGGAACGAATGGACGTTCTGTCCGTGCGGGCCCGGGATGGTCTGTCACACCGCGCGGGACAAGGGCACGAAGGTGCTGCCCCGACGCTGTTCTACCCGCGTTGCTCCGCGGGGGGGGATTTGTGCTGCCCGCGTTGCTCCGGGGGGTCCGTCGTGCCCTCGTTGTCCCTGGAGCGGGCGGTGCCGTCTGGCTTGTGCAGGCCTGGGGGGCTCTGTCCTGCCCGCACAGCCCCAGAACGGGGGATGATTTGGGGGTGCGGTGTTTACCCCATCCCGGGGGCCTGTGCCTGCTCAGAGAGCGGACTAAGCAGCGGGGGGTTAATTGTCATCACCCCTTTTTCCCAAGAGGGTCCCCTCTCTCCTCTCCACCCTCAAATGTCACATCCCAAAGAGACGCTCAGATCTGGGGCACAGTGATCTTGGCTGGAGAAGCTGCCATGCTCCCAGGGATGGACCAGCATCCCGGCTTCAGACACGGACCCTCACGGGAGTGGCACCACATAGGGGCTAAAGCAGAGCCCCCAACTCCACCGACCAGGAACATCAACTCAGTCAGGGTTTCATTCTGAGCCTGCTGCCGTCTCCCTCCCTTCTTGCTGTGGAGCCAGGTGATCGGCTCAGCCTTCCATCCTAATGCTCCCAATGCCTCTGTAGCACGAGGAGGAGCGGCACCAGGCCGCTCCCGTGGGATCATGGTGCCTTGCAGGGACCAGAAGAAGGTGGGGTCAGACACACCAGGGGACAAAAATATGCCAAGGGAAACTGAGGCACGGGGTAGCAGGGGAACATGCGCAAGGCCCTGTGGGACCTGAGTGGCCTGACCTGATCTCGTATACCGGCTCCTAGTCACTAATATGTGGTCCCAGCAGGGCCTGACCCCTCCTCAAGAAGGAGCCAAGAGCCTGGAGCGGATCAGCCCTGTGCCAGCAGAGGACTGGGGTGAGTGGTGGCGGCAGCAAGAGGCACGAAGGGTGGACATCGGTGCGTGCCAGCACACACACGTGCACAGCCACCCCGGTATGCGCGCGGAGCCCCAGCGCACACAGGCGTGCCCATGCACAGCCAGATGTGTGCACACACATCTGCAGCAGCACGTGTGCACAGGCACACAGACCTACCCTCACACATGTGCACACAGGCACCCCTCAAGGTGACAGTGCTGGCAGGGCCGCCCACAACAGGCAGCGGGGGGGCCCGCAGAGCCAGGCTGGGAGCAGCACGGCTGCTCCATCCCCCCCAGGCCCAGCGTGGGCAGGGGGTGGCAGGGGGACTCACGGGGAGGT
Source organism: Pampusana beccarii (assembly GCA_013399365.1). Taxonomy (NCBI): domain Eukaryota; kingdom Metazoa; phylum Chordata; class Aves; order Columbiformes; family Columbidae; genus Pampusana; species Pampusana beccarii. The sequence continues at coordinate 42,722 of VWYH01009675.1, forward strand.
GATGCAGGGGGCTGCAGAGGTGGGCAGAGCCCTGCCTGCCAGGGAAGTCAAGGCACAGAGAGCCGGGCTTTGCACCAGTGGATCCATGGTGAAGCAGAGGAGACAGGATCGCCCTGGGCAGCACGGGGTTGTCAAGGAAGTCCTGTCCCCGGGAGCCCCCGACTGCAGCAGCTGTCTCAGCCCCATCCCCGTCTCCACCACAGCCGTGCCCCCAGTGCTGTGCTTCACGGCAGCTCTGCCCCGGGGACAGCAGGGCCTGCCCGCTCCAGGGCAGGTGCCAACGGCTGGCATGGCAGCCAGCACTCCTACCTGTCCCTGCCCCTTCTGTGGGGGGCTCACCCCCTTCTGTCTCCTATTGGCATGTAAAAGGCACTTCCAAGCTCCATGAAACCAGGGGGATGCCCAGGATGATGGACCAGCTGTGCTAAACTGTCCCGGCTGCGTGGAACCCCCTCAGCCCGAGCAGCACCCCATTCCCTGTGGTGCACACCCCACGACCACCACACCGGCAGGGCTGCAGTGCCATGCAGGAGCTGCAAGGACCCCCAGATCCTGCCAGGGGCCTCCCCCACAGCCAGGGACGTGCCAAGCCCTCCCTAACTCCATCAACATTTTTCCAGCCCGTTATGTGTTTTTGGGTGCTGACTTGTGGCATCTCCTCCCTGCTTCTGCCAGCGTGACAACCCCAGGGCAGGAGAGCCCTGCTGCAGGCAGGACCTGTCTCCTCCGCTCACGGCCGGTGCATTGCATGCATGTACCAACATATGCATGTGCCACACCACACAAATGCACACACTCTTCTGCTATTCTACTCCACTACATTTTTTATTTTCTGAGAATTTTGTCTCATGAAAGTCTGCTCTGCGTATGGTTACCAGGCCTTGCCTAAAAGTTTCCTGCTGGAGTTCTAAAATATAGACTCCAGAGCAAGCAGTTATCAGGCAGGGAATGCCTGAAAGTTTGCTTTTGTGAATGGGTACAGGCCTCCTCTGAAAGTTTGCCTGTAGAGCTTTAAAATACAGACTCTGGAGCGAACAGTTCTCAGGGAGAGAATCTGACAGTTTGTGCCGCAACGGATACAGGCCCCGCTTGAAAGTTTGTCTCTGGAACTGCAGGACGCAGACCCCAGAGTGAACAGTTATCAGGGAGGGAAGGCGCCTGACAGTTTGCTTAACGAACGGGTATGGGCTCCTGCAGAGAAGGTCAGCAGCATTTGGCTTGGCATATCTCCCCCATGCAGTAAATAATAGAGCGAACCCACCACCGAACTCTTTTAAGTCACACTTCTCTTTGAGAAATCTAAACATTGTTCTGTAGCAAGCAGAACCCTTCAGTTACTCCCCCATGACAATCTGGTGTCAGAAGTGGGATGGCAGGCATTATCACTGATTATTTACAGAGGTATGATGTGATTCCATGCACATGTGCACATGCACACATTGGTCATGCACAGCTGTGCACACATTATTAGCTGCATGCAGGCACACGCTGCTTTAAACCCATCCTTTTCGAGGGCTGTGGCAGCACCCCAAAAGCCAATTTAGACAGGCAATAAGCTCCAAACAGACTTTATTCTAACCAAGACTGTTTAGTGGAGAACCAAATAGAAACAGGGTTTATCTAAAATTATTCAGCACCCCGACAATATTATAAAGCAGATTCAGATACCAGCTAAGAGTTCAGTTACCACACAGCCAATGCAGACTCGAGGGATCCCAAAACTCCAGAGTAATGATCCAAAATGCACATCTTCCCGCTCATACACAGTGAGGCCTCCTTCTGGACCACGCTCGTGATGACCACAGCCAGTCCAACAGGGCTGTAAAATGAGGTCCCCACCAGAGGCCACTTTGGAGTGTGAGCAGTGGGACTGTGAGCAGAGCCCTCCCCTGAGATCGTGGGGTCACGGAATGGTTTGGGTTGGAAGGGACCTTCCCAGCTCCTCCAGTGCCCCCCCTGCCATGACAGGGACATCTTCACCAGCTCAGGTTGCTCAGAGCCCCGTCCAGCCTGGCCTGGGATGTCTCCAGGGATGGTTCATCCACCAGAGTGGAGCAGAGGGGCAGAATCACCTCCCTGATGTGCTGGCCATGCTCCTTTTGATGCAGCCCAAGATACAATGGGCCTCCTGGGCTGCAAGCACACATTGCCAGCTCACGTCCAATTTTTCACCCCGCAGCACCCCCAAGTCCTTCTCCATGGGGCTGCTCCCCATCCCTCCATCCCCAGCCTGGATTGACACTGGGGGTTGCCCTGACCCATGTGCATCCCTCTGTTTCTTCTGATGTCACTGCCCTTAACTGGAAGGAAAGACGAGAAAATAGCCTGGGCTCCCAACTCCCCCACCAGCCATCCCAAGGCCCTGAAGTCTCTTTTGATTGCCCTTGGACCACCGGTCACAACTTCATCACCGCCCACACGGAAGCCCAGTAACAGGTAGCAGTCTGAGGGCCGCACCAGGTCAGGGATGCTGCCTGAGGAGACTTCCCAGGACTGAGATCCCTCACCTCCTCCTCAGTGAGCTATCATTTCTTTGGGATATATCTTGAGTGAGGCCTTGCCCACCCCTTGACAAGCGATTATTTCTTCTGGGTACCCCTGAGTGAACGAGACCTCTTGTTTTGTGAGTGCCCACGCGCTGTGCATCATCATTCTTGTGTGCTCTTACAGTAATAATATCCCCGATCGGTACATCAAACCTGCAGTTTATTAAATGTTGCCAGAGTGCTGAACAATTTTGGATAAACCCCATGTCTAGATAGGTCCCTGCTAAACAGTTCTGGTTAGGATAAAGTCTCTTTGGAGCTTATTGCTTGCCTAAATTGATTTCTGGTGTGCCCCCGTGACAGTCACGATTCAACTGGTTTCTCTGCAGTCACCTCCTGCCCCCAAAGTTAAAAGTGAGTGCAATTTCAGTGAGTCTTACTGCACACTGTGAATCACCATTTCTCAGTTATCTTCCAGCTGTTACAAACACTATCGGTAATCAATAATACAGTATCAATCAATAGCTAATCAACAATAGAATCATGACAGCAACGGGTAGGTAGGCAAGCAGTATCCTGAGGTAGGTTGGTTAGCCCTCCTGACAAAGAAAGACAAAACACATCAGAACTTTTCCCAAGCAATTAGGCCCCAGCACAGCAACAATTGCCCCTGAATCCTTTGGTGTTTTCTTCATCTTGGTGATTCGGTCCTGAGGTGCCATCGATACATTTGAGATGTGGATGCAGCACCCGCCTATTGAGATGTCCGAGACTTCAAATACTCGCACATCTGGCTTTTACTGGCTCTTCTACCACATTTGCGCTATTGTTCTGCATTATCTCTCGCAACATATTAAACAGCTCCTCTGCACAGGTACATTTAAAGGCAAAGATTCCTTGTCCAGTTTGGTGCATTACTCACTTTCAAAAGATAAAGTATTTGAGTCATAGCCATAGCGAAAGACACAGGCAGTGTGATTTTACAGAATCACCTTTACAGGTGTATAAAATTGTTCCATATCTGTAAGTTCCATTATGCCAGAACCAAGTTCATTACCATCACCGTGCTCATTAATAACCTTAAACTGGTTTTGAGGGTTATCAGACACAGCTTCTTCATCTGGACAGCTACAATAGCTATTCATGACTTCTTTAGAACAGCAGGCAACCTCTAGATTTAGCCATTAATATTTCCAGCCTCTGCTGCTGCATCGGGGCTTCTGTCACACTTCAAAGTGTCTGTGTTGGCCGCTGTCACCACCACTAGAAGGAGTGGGAGGGTTATCCCTTTCTCCGTTATCCTGTAAGAAAACACAAAACTCGCCTCAGGCTTTGAAACTGGGCTTTCAGTCAGAAGTCCAGGATTACCCACCAGATGCTGATGTGATGGGTTTTCCCACAGCCATCCGGAGCTCCCCAGGCACGGCGGCCTCTGGGTTTTGCCAGGGTGATAGAGGACAGCGTCACCATAACACGTTAGTCCACATGTATTTTTAGCGGAGGCTGGTCTTTTTCATTGTTTGATACGGAATTGTCATCTATTGGTGGCCTCTTGAGGCAAAATGCCCTGATTTGGGGACTTCTGTAACTCGCCCAGTGGTTATTAACAATGAGGAGTGCTTGTGTCAGCCGTGTGTCCCAACTGGGTTGTGAGACATCAGTATGCTTTTCAATCAGACTGTTAGTCTGCTCAACGATCCCATTGGCTTGGGGTAATACGGTATATGGAACACGCACCTTACCTTCCCCTCGAGACCAGTCTTGAACCCCCGTGGCCATACGGCCTGTTCCATTGCCGCTGTGGATACCTCAGGGGTGGGCAGAACGCTGAGCTACTCACACAACACTCACACTGCTTGGTAAAACAACAACGGTCCCTTTGGGGACCTCTAGAACATTAATGGCCTCCATATGCTGCAGGGTCCAATCCCATCTCCTGTTTTTCTGAGGCAGAGGGTGGGCAACCACAGAAAATCTTGGTGTGTGTTTGCTCCAGTACTTCAATGTGCCCAAGAGCTGTTGTAACTCTCCTCTGCTGGTCGGGGTCTGCCCCTTCTGAGTAGCAGATAGGGGAATCACCAGGTACTGCGATGCTCCCGCTACCCACCAAGCCCCTTGGGATTGAACTTTCTGCCCGGGACCCTGGCACTTGGAGGGTGGCACAGTCAGTTCATCTTTTGTCAATAGGTTCTAGATACTCTCAACTACCTGCCTAAACTGTTCCTGATTGTCTCAGTCCACCGCATTGTCACCTATGTATTGATCTACGTGAAGGCCTGAGGGCAATTTCACAGCGTCAAGGAACATGGCCACTGTGAGCAAGAGCAAAGAGTGTTTGCACCGCTGTGGAAGCCAACCGGGTGCATATTATCTCCCTTCCCAGGTAAAGGCAAATTGGGGTCTGTCCTCCTCCCTTAGGGGAATCACGAAAAACAATTCTTTGACATCTAAGGCAGCCACCCATGGGTGGGCTGCTGCTTGTATCGCAGCCACCACTGCAGTCATGTTTGGGATGGTGGCCGCTAGGGGTGGGGTGTTACTGTTCCATTTTCTGCAATCGGTAGTAAAGCACCAGCACCCATCGGGTTTGCAAACTGACCAAACCAGAGAACTATGGGGAGAACGAGGGCGGCTGATTACCTGTCTTTTTTCAAGAGCGTTAACGGCCTCCGCATTCCCCCATTTTGTGGAGTTTTTGCGGGTGTTGTGGAGTGCAGGTTGTTTCGGACAGCGGCGATGCGGGAGCGAAGTGCAGAGTCCTAACGCGAGCAGCTCCCTCAGGCCGCAGCGGCGCGAGCAGCGTCCACCCCACAGCCCCTGTGTTAAAAAGCTGTCAGTGGACCACCGGCAAGAACTCCCCACGTGGGGTGTGTGGCCCGCGTCCCAGCCCGCAACTTCATTTTTAACTCATTTTGCTCCCCCCGCAGAGGCACGAAAGGGTCAGGTTTCCCCCTTCTGAAGCGGTGTGTGTGTAGAGCTGCCGAACAGGTTTTCCACTCCAACAAATCCTTCCCTCCTGGGTCATAAATTTGACCCAGTCTACCTTGGGGAGGGGGTTCAGGCTCCCGAGGTTGGGGGGCATTCGCTGGCCCCGGGAGGGGTGGCTCATCCATGCAGCATCACTCGGGCACCCTAAGGATGATGCCCCGTGCCACAGGTCACCCAGCTCAGGGCCACCGGGCTGGTCCCAGCGGCTGCAGATGGGTTCAGGTTCCTGGGAGGTGGGAACCATCCAGTGCCCATCAATAAGTGTATTAAGCAAAGTCTCTGCCTGCGCAGACCTGTGCACAAGTGGATTTTGCATTCCCTCTGCTAACTCCAACAATCCTTTTCTGAGAACCGCTCCAGGTCCACAGCATCCTCCTGTCTCATCCTCATTTAACAGTGTTTCTGCCTCCCTTTCTCCCAGTTGATGCAAAAACCCAGTTTGCAATTCACTCCAGACTGGGGCTGCGCAGACAATGGCTCGTGGTTTCCCACCTTAGGGAACTGTGTCCCTCTCTGTTTTAATAAGAGGTCACACACCTTTTCCTTCCAATTTCTCCGTTTCGTTAGAACCGCTTTCATCAGGGTCACCAGACTTCTCCATCCTGATCCTCGGAATCTGCACCCAAAACAAACTTTCAACTTTGGGCAAGGTGGGGATGCTCCCCAGCTTGTGACAGCGCATTCTCAACCCTTCGTTCCAATGCACGTGTCTGCCCTCTTTCTCTTTGCAATTCTACCTTTACATCATTTATCTCTGATTCCCCCTTAGAATTAACCTGTTCCAATTGCTTATTTACACAGGTCCCGTGCCTGTTTTAAACAGACACACAAGACGACTGTCGTGGTTTAACCCGAGCTGGCAATACAACCACGATAGCCGCTCACTCGCCCCCTCACCACTCGATAGGGGAGAGAAAAAAGGGAAGGGAGAAACTTGTATTGAGATAAACACAGCTTAATAAAACAAAACACTAATACACTAGTAGTAAATATATATATAAAATAGAAATAAAAGGTACTCAAGGCAATTCCTCACGGACACGCTGAGCAGCCAGTCCGAGGAAATGGGACTGGGCCCAAAGAGAGAAGAAAGAGGAGAAAGGCAGAAAGGCTCAGAGGCCTCTGCAAAACGGCAAAAAGCTGAATGAAACATCCTGAACCAAACTCCCCCGGCTGCGCGCCAGGGCAAGCAAGAGTGAGAGAGAGAGGAGGAGCAAGAGGAAGAACCCAGAAGGTCCCCACTCCTTAAATAATTAGCGTGACGCCAATGGGATGGAACAGTCTTGTTGATCAGTGTGGGTGTCAGTCCAGCTCTGCCCATCCATCCCCTTCCTCGCTGCCTCACACATGTGGGCAGAGCTCAGAGTGTCCTTGGGTCTCAGACCAGAGCAATTCGAAACCTTAGCTCTGTGCTGGGGGTGTTATCTTCTGTTTCTCAAAGTCCAAATAATGAGCATGCCTGCTATGAAAAAGAAAGGTTTCTAGCTGCGTGAAGAAAATTAACCCGTTTTCAGTCAAACCAGCACAACGACACGTGCAATAGCACCCAGAATAGCACATGTGATTACAACAATGCTAGGATAAAACCATTTCTCTTCTGTCCATTCTCTACAAGGCAGGGAAGGATTACAGCTGTGCCTCCATAATTTCTCAGGTTTTGATATCCTGACAAGTATGTCAATTTAAATGTCACGGAGACACCCCAAAGGTTAATTTAGGCAGGCAATAAGCTCCAAACAGACTTTATTCTAACCAAGACTGTTTAGCGGAGAACCAAATAGAAACAGGGTTTATCCAGAATTATTCAGCACCCCAACAACATTATAAAACACAGATTCAGACACCAGCTAAGAGTTCAGTTACCACACAGCCGATTCAGACCCGAGGGATCCCAAAGCTCCAGAGTGATGATTCAAAATGCACATCTTCCCGCTCATACACAGTGAGGCCTCTCCAGGGTCCCCAGGACGTCGCTCCCCAGCAGGAAAGGGGCCTCAGGCCTTGAGGAACATCCTTGAGACCACAGACCCGCTGCTCTGAGAAGACCAACTCCATGGGGGCCTCGGTGGCTCCATTTTATACCCATTTATACTCCATTTATACCCAGTTCATCTGAGCTATGACCATTTCTGGGACTGGTCCAGGAAGGTCTCTCAGCCGAAGCATTTCATAGTTCAGGGGCACTGTCAGCCAAGGGGCAGGGATATGACCAGAGTGGTCCATCACCGAGAGGTTTCTGGTGCTTTCAGGGCAGGGGGCACAGGAACTGCATCTGCCACATCGAGCCATACAGCAATTCTCGAACAGGAAGGTTTTCCTCGTTCAGGACAGCCCATCTGGCCCCGTCACCACCGCGGGGCCTGCACCACACTCTGCCCAGAGCATCTCCCTCCCAGCCCTGGCCTGACACCGAGCTGCTCCCATGGCTCACCTTTGGGCTTATTTTCTGTTCCAAGCCCTCACTTGGATGAAAACAAGTCTTGTCAGAAGCAGAAGTGTTCGTGAAAAGCTCCTGAGGTCCCTCCCAGAGAAAGCGCGGCTTTCAATCAAAAATAAGCGTTAAAAAATTGTATTCAGAAAAAAAAAACCACAAACTCCGGGCCTTGAAATTAATTATTTCCAGGAGCTGAAATCCTGCAACCTGCATCTCACACTGTTTTCCTCCCCATCCCCAAATTATTCAGTGTCGTGTCGGCAGCAATACCCAAGCCCCCCAGCACAGGCCGTGCCCATGGCTGGCAGACCCCAGCCAGCAGGACGCTGGCATCCCTAAAAGCCTCTTGTCTAAATACCCCCAAATGTCATCAAATCCCTAGGTCAGCATAAAACCAGCTTCTCCTGTCACTCCTGGGCCTTCAAAGCCAAAAAAAATCCAAACCTCCTCCAACCTCCCAGCAAATCCCTGGGTCTCGCCTGCTGCTGCCAGCATCACCGATGGGTCACGGGGCTCCAGGGGTGCCCTGGGGAGCTGCTGCTTCTCCTGGCAGGGTGTGGAGCGGGGTCTGGAAGAGCCGGGCTCTGCCAGAGCATTGGCTGGGCAATTAGGCCGGGTTGGATAATGAAGCCATAACCAGCAGTTCAACCATTCGGAGAGGAGGTGATCAGCTCATGATCCCCAAAACCAGAGCCAAATTGTAATTGCTGGGAGGATGGATACTAAATCCATCTAAAGTGACGATGACACGGGCAGCTGGGAGCTGTGGGCGCTCACTGGAGGTTGGAGTTTTCTCACAGCAGAGCCCGAATTCCAGGAGAGCTTGTCCCTGGGTGGGGAGCAGGGGACAGGCTCAGGGCGAAGGGGGCAGGTATGACACTGGCCCACATCCTTCAGGGATCCCTGCAGGGCACACGGCACCAGTGGGGCCCAAAAACCGTCACCCCCCGGGAGCCTCCATCATCCTCAGGCCTGGGTCAAAGTGGAGCTAAGCCAGGGCAACAGGGCTCCCAGCTGGGACCTGCAATTGCCTTTCCTCAGTGACCAGATCCTGCCACCACCGTGTGAGCAGAGATGGGCTCCTGCAGCCCCCCCAGCCCTGAGGATGTTGGAGGCTCCCAGGGGGTGACGGTTTTTGGGCCCCACTGGTGCCGTGTGCCCTGCAGGGATCCCTGAAGGATCCCTTGCAGTTTCTACAGATGTGAGAGGCAGAGGGGAGCAGGGCCCCCCCGCTGAGCTGCGCTCAGTGCACGATTCGTGAGGGCACAGTAGGGGTGGCGTGGGAGTCCGTCAGCCATGCGGGGACGTGTCTGTGCGTCTGGCTGGTCTTGAGGGTCCCTGCGCAGGGGCTGGTGGGCAGTAGGCCCTACCTGCAGTGGCCCCTTCCCTGGGAAGACAAAGTCAAAGCAGCCCCCAAAGCCTTGGAGACCCCACACATCCCTTTGCCTTCCCACCCCCCCAGGGTTCCTCCGTCCCCCCGGCACGGGTGCCGTCCCGCAGGCGTGCCCAGCAGGCCGCTGGCACGGCGCTGCGGTGCAGTGACCACCCACGGGCCCAACCGGGAGCACACGACCCGCCTCCCTCGGGGGCAGCGGAGAGAGCGCCGGGACAGGGATTATTATTCCTCTCCTTCATCCGGCTGCTTTTCCCCGAGTGCCCTCAGCTTGGGGGCTGCTCTGGATGCTTTTTGAGGGAAAAAGTGTCCGTGATGGCACTGGGAGCGGGTGATCGAGCCAGGTACCTCCTGGAGTAGCCGGGTGGGGATGGAGGAGCCGGGCACAGCACCAGCGGACGAGGGCTTGGTGAAGTGGCAGCTGTGCTACGACACGACGGCCAAGACGTGGTGGATGGTGAGTCGGGGCGGCCGGGCTGCGGAACAGGGGTCAGGTTTGGCCGATGCCATTTGGAGGGGGGAGGCCAATCGTGGGACAAAAAAGCGTGACTTTGGGCCAAGGACATGGAGGGCCACAGCCCAGGCTGGGACTGAGGAGGAGAAGGGCTGGGGTGCAATCCAGTCACCCATGTCTGTTTGGTTGGGTGGTTTCCATGCAGTAGGGAGTCATGCACCCACCCTGGCTCAAGGCAGGGGCTAGGGCTCGCCTCAAGCCTGACTTAAGGCTGGTTTGGGCACAGCCTTAGGCTGGTTTCGGGAAGGAGAGGAACCACTCTGCAGCTCCGCAGCAGGAGGTTGAGACAGGGGCTGTGGGTCCCCGGGGACCAGCCAAGGTTTCTGCCCAGGCATTTGCAGCATCTCCCGAGCACCCGTCTCCCTTTGCAAGGAACCCTACAGCTCTCCCAGACGGGTACGCAGGATTTCTGGGAAGCAGACAGGCTGAGCAGATTCCTGCCGGGAACCACCCGATGCTGCCACTGCAGCAGCTCAGACTCGCGAGGGAAGCCCAGAAGCCCCAGCCACGAGCAGCACAGGGCGCTCAAACCCTGGGGACACTTGTGTCACGCTGTCCCCGTGCAGGGATGGCACCCGGCGCCGTGCCAGCTCCACCAGGGCTCAGGCATGGAGGGCAGGGGCAGATCCTGCCCTGTGCGGCCCCGCCGTGGGTGGTTGCGGCTTCCAGGGCAAGAGGCTGGGCCGGTATCAAAGGGCTGTAGGTGGAGGGCACTGACTTTTTGCCCCACCCCGTCGTCCCCTGTGCCGCGGTGGGAACGCGGTGCCCCTTTGCTCAGGAGCGCCCACGCTGTCTTGGCGGCCCTGTGGCCCCGTCTGACACAGCGAACAGAGCCGGGGCTTTAGAGCAAGAACATTGGGCCTTTGAGGCCGCCCCCGCAGCCCCGCACCGCCCCAGTCCCCGGCCGCTGGTGTGGGGCAGCCGGGTCGCACCAGGACGTGGGGGCGGTGGGTGACGCTCGGTGGGCAGGGGGGCTGGCAGGAGGCCGGGGGGATGCCAGGGTGGCCCCGCTGTTGGGCGCTGTGCAGCGCACCCCTGTCCGACGGCTTCCGCACGAGCAGGACACGCTGCTCACCGCGGTGCCCACAGGGCTTGGGAGGGCTGGAGGGGCAGTGGGCACATGGGGAGGTGAGCAAACACAAATGGGACCCTAAATTCCTAATAAGACTGGTCCTTTCAGCTCCCTCAGCCCGCATTGCCCACCCAGAGGACAAGCACAGCAGCCACCTGATTTTAACCCCCTAAATATTTTGGAAATCCACCTTGGGTGCCTGCACCCCTGGGAGATGTTGGCAGGCGCCGGGGCTGTCTGTCCTCTTTCTGGGAGCAGCAGAATTTGGCAAGAGCACTATTTTGCTGAATCAGGACTGAGTGGAGGTGCTTTCACTGGGGATGAAAGATGTGGGCTGCTGCAGCCTCTCCCTGGCTCCCATTTGGGCATCTCTGTCTGGGAAAAGTGCCCTGGCAAAGGTTAGAGCATCCTTGGAGCTGGTCCATGGTCAACATACACTCCCAGCACCGATTCTGCCCCACAACCCCTCACCTCTGAGCCCGTCCTGCCTGGCTGGGTGGCACCAACCGGTTGTGAACCCCCTGAAACAGGCAGCTGGTCTGCCTGACGGGCTCTGCCGTGGCTTGTCGCATTTTACATTACCCCGTATAAAACACGAGCGAAGGTTGGGGCTGAGGCAGAGGGGTGCATCTGGCGCTGGGGCTTCGCATCCGCCCCCCCCAGCACGCCCAGCTCTCAGTGCACATCCATCAGCCAGCGAAGGACACATGATAGATTGACCAATGGAGAAAAAAATTAATCAGGCTGGAGGTAGCTATGAATTACACAGCTAAAAATACCTCTGCAGTGTCTCCTGCTGAGACGTCCCTGAGCAAAGCACCAAGGAGCCCAAATCTCTGCTGACACCCCATCGATCACCCCTCTCTTCATGGGGCTGGAGCAAGCATTTGTACACGAGTGTTTGACGGGCTTGTCTGGCTTCGGCACGGCCGATTTACCGCTGCGCCCCGGCAGGGATGTGGTGGCTGATCAGTCAATGCTAGCACACAAGTCGCTGAGTCAGCAGATATCAAGCGCAGGGTGAGGCCATCCATCCTGGGGAAGCTCGGCTGCCTCAGGAGAAAGGGAGGAAACCTGCTCGCATCAACCTGCATTAAAATGCTCCGCTGTGGACTGCTGCGGCGGCGGTTTGCGGTCCGGTCCATCACGGTGGTGATGAGATGCCAGGCACTGCCCAGGGCTGGCGCAGCCACCTGCAGCACCGGTCCCTGGCAGCGTGTTGGCATCACAGCACCCAACATCACCAAACCTTTCCCTGGCGCCGTGGTTCCGTAGGGTTTATGCAAGAAAAGGCCTATTTTTTCCCCCCGTTCCCAGGATGGTGCTGCTCAAGACCCCTGCAGCGCCAAGGGCCCCGTCACCACCTCAGGGTCCGGGTGGTCCCAGCCCACCAGCACCTCCCCAAAGCCAGGACAAGGGCGCCCGGCTCACCGCAGTTGGCAGGTGGTTTCACCCAGACGGGGGGCGCTGCCCGTGCTGGGGTGCCCAGGGGCCACGGGCGGTGCCTCCCCCGGGGGCCGCGGGCCGGGCCCCGCCCGTGGGCAGCACTAGGTGGCAGCAGAAGAGCGCGCACGGCCCCGCTCACCGAGTGGGGACCGCGGGGCCGCCGGCGGGGACAGCCCGGGCTGGGCCGGGACACCGCGGGGCTCGTCCCGCTGCACGGGCGGTGCCGCGGGCCACGCAGGACCTGCCGCGGGGTGCTGTGCTGCGTCCTGGGGTGCTCTGTCCTGGGGTGCTCTGTCCTGGGGTGCTCTGCTGCGTCCTGGGGTGCTCTGTCCTGGGGTGCTGCGTCCTGGGATGCTCTGTCCTGGGGTGCTCTGCCATTGGGTGCTCTGCTGTGGGGTGCTGCAT
>VWYH01009675.1:55532-69686 GCA_013399365.1 Pampusana beccarii
TGCTGCGTCCTGGGGTGCTCTGTCCTGGGGTGCTTTGTCCTGGGGTACTTGCCTTTGGGTGCTCTGCCGCGGGGTGCTGCGTCCTGGGGTGCTCTGCTGTGGGGTGCTTTGTCATGCGGTGCTCTGCCCTTGGGTGCTCTGCTGTGGGGTGCTCTGCCGCAAGGTGCTTTGCCGCAGGGTGCTTTGCTGTGGGGTGCTCTGTCATGGGGTGCTTTGCTGTGGGGTGCTTTGTCATGAAGTGCTCTGCCATGGGGTGCTCTGCCCTGGGGTGCTTTTCTGTGGGATGCTTTGCTGTGGGGTGCTTTGTCCTGGGGTGCTCTGCTGTGGGATGCTCTGCCCTGGGGTGCTCTGCTGCAGGGTGCTTTGTCCTGGGGTGCTCTGCAATGGGGTGCTCTGCCACGGGGTGCTTTGCCGTGGGGTGCTCTGCAATGGGGTGCTCTGCTATGGCTGCCCCGTGGTGGCCTGTGGAGGCTGGGGGGGCTGTGCGGCCTGGGAGGTCACGGTTTGGGGGTGACTCTGGGCCTGAGGACAGGGTGTGGGGGCGTTTGGGGTGATCAGGAGGTAAGGCTGGTTGTGGGGGGACATAGGCACCCTGGTCTGCTGGCACCGTCTGTCACCTCCTCCCTTGGGTGCCACGGCGTTGGAGAGGTGGCCCTCCCACCCGAACACACGCACCTCTGTGTAGAGAGGCCCACACACATGTATGCACATGTACACCGCACACAGGAACACACATGTGCTGGCATGCTCCCGCTCACGCAAACACACATGCACACACCCACGCATGCACACCCACAAGCACGTGTGCACACACACATATAGGCACACATCTACCTATGCATGTACGTGTATGCACACCCAGGCACACAAATGCACGCACACGCACTCACAATCCCATGCACACACGCACCAACGTGCTCAGGCGCCTGCATACACCTGAGTGCCCTCCCGTGCACATACATAACGTGCGCATGTTTTCAGAGAGGCACATGCGTGCGCACACCCATGTAGGCACTTACACACATGTGCACACACGTGCACGGGCTTTCCCAAGGTTGCTCGTTAAAAAGTACCCGGGTAGGTAAATAGGGGGCAAGGCTGGGGGCCGCTGGCCGGGGGGCTGGGGCCAGGGAGGCCGCACTGGGGGGGACTCAGCCCAGCTGCTAATGACCCACAGCCGGTGCCAGCTCTCTAATCCGTGCAGAGGTTCAGGACAAACTGTACCAGCGATTATATAAACCGACTCGCCTCTATTTATTTAATTCCCTTTTATTTATTTACCGCCCAGCCAATTGAAGGCAGGGGAGGGGTGCATCCCCCAGCCCCCTCCCAGCCCGCCGCGGGCCCGCCAGCCGGCGCGAAGGGCTGCGATGGGCCCCAGCGCTCCGCGGGTGCCCCCGCCACCGGCCCGCGTGTGCGCTCGTGTTCCCCAGCGTGTGCACGGCGTGTGCTGGGGGGGGGAACACGGCGACGCGCGTGTGCGCGCGCACGTGCAAACAAACGTTCGTGCGTGCGCGCCGGTGGGCGTGCGAGTGCGCGGGCACGTGCGCGTGCCCCCGTGGACACACCTGGACTTCCATCCACATGCGCAAGGGCATCCATGCACAAACTCACCCCCGTTTGCACGCTGGCACCACGCGGGAGGCATTCGGCTCTGCCAGCTCCTGTCCCCTGACCCAGGAGGTGACATGAGGACACGGGGCCCCGGCCGTGTCTCCAGGGGACAAGAGCCAGCCAGGGCCCAGGCTGGGAATGATGGGGGGGCAGTCACCATGGGGAAAGCACAGGGCGCGCTCGGGGTCCCTGGTGTCCCCGCTCCCACAGCAGTGTGACACTGAGCCAGGGTCCACCCTGGCACCCGTCTCCCTCGGGGCTGGCAATGGGGGGGCTCAGGGAGCAGCTCAAGGGGCACAGGGTGGGGGAAGCTGGACCCTACAGGCCCCTCCCGCTGGCTGCCCCCTCCCCACAGCGTCGCCCACCCTTCCCTCACCATTACATAAAGATGCAATTACAGGAAATCAAGGGGCAAAATGTCTCGCTCAAATTAATAACTGACTTCCTGCGGTTGCAGATTCACCTTCTGCGCTTGTTTATACCCCCGCCCCCCCCGGCCCGCTTCGGTTAATCCTCCCTGGCGCTGTTTGCCATTAACTGGCTCCGGCACCACGGGGAGAGCAAGGCTGAGGCCCAGTTACCCCAGTATAGCTTAGGCAGGGATGTGGTGGGAGCCCTGTCCCCATCCACCCTCGTCTCACTTGGGCAGGAGTGGGGGGTTTGGGGTCCTGGCTGCTCTGCTCTGCCCAGTGCCCTTGGCCGTGGCACCTCACCAGCTCCTGTGCAGGGGACAAGGCTGGGGACAGGAGAGGGCTCTGAGCCAGGAGCGAGGGGGCACTGCCAAGGCCCTCATGCCAGGGACACGGTCCCTTCCACACCCTCCTTGCCTCCCCGAACCCTGCCGGGATGGCGGGCCCGGTGACCTCCTCACCGCCCACCCCCAGATCTGCATCCCACCCCCCCAGCAGCCTCCCAGTGCTCCCCGCGCTCCCATTTTGTAACTGGGAGCCGGGGCCTGGCGCCAGGGAGCTGGGGCCAAGCCATTGTGCTGCGCCGACGACTTGCGCGGGAGAGCTGGTGCTCCCGGATGAACCCGGCTGGCGCAGCCGTTTCCTGGTGCGTTTCTTCTATACTCAAACAAACAAACAAACAAACAAACAAAAAACCCACCAAAAAGCCCCACACAAACAAAAATTCTTAAACCAGTTACGGTTGCTAAGAGACAACGACGTACTTTACGTGGTGCCTTATTGACAAAGCCCAGCTCTTATTAAGCTCAGAAATGAACGGCAAGCATCTCGGAAAGCCTACACTGCAGGCCCAGGAGCTGAGCGTGGTGATCTCCTTCCTCCCCACAGAATACCCTAAATTCTGCCCGTCAGCCTCGGGGAACGGCCCTTCTCCCCTAGGGCCAGGGCAGTGCTGAGACTGGTACCCCCCTCTCACCCCTGGCGGCCCCCCCGGGAGGCCCGGGCACCCACGGGGTCCAGCCGCGCACCGCCGGCACCATTGGTGTTTCGGAGCTGCGTGCTTGGCACAGGCACGGCGCCCACAGCCGCCTCCTCGCCCGGCTGCCAAACACCCACCGGCCTGGGCGCAGCTGGAGGTGCTGCCGGCTTCCTCGGGAGGGGAAGGGGAGCTGGCTCCGTGCTGCCCGGCCCCGGCACCGCAAGGGTGTTGGGTGCCACGAGCCCAGCTACAGGTGATAAATCAGTCGTCGGCACAAGAGCAAGCCATCCCCGTGCGGGGCCAGACTTGGTGTCTGCGCCATCGCCGGCGAAGTCGCGGCAGGGAGAAGGGGGTCAGGCTGGGCTCTTTGGCACGAGGCGGGTGCTGTGCGTGCTGGGGCTTGGGCGAGGGCCCGGCCGGCAGCGTGTGCAGGCAGGAGCGGGCAGGGAGCGGGTGCCAGGCAGGGCGGGCAGCCAGCTGGGGCGGCTGCGGGCGTTCGCGAGAGGCGGGCACCACCCTGTAGCCAGCAGGGGTGATGGGGAATGAGTGGAGGTTGTCCCCTCTGCCACCCACCCGTTGTGGCTGATGGGTCACCCCCAGCCTGCCACCGCATCCCTTGTCCCCGGGGGAACAGGTCCTTCCTGGCCGGCAGCCTGGCCGTTGGGGACCCCAGCAGGGCCATGGGGACGGCTGAGATGAGGGGACAGGGCACGGGCAGCAGGTGATGAAGGTGGAAAGGCCGGGATGCTGGGTCAGAAGTAGCTGGGGTGGGGGGGCACAGCACAAAGTTCGGGCTGAGGTCGGGCACTCTCGTTGCTCCAGGGACTGGCTCCGCTGCCCCTTTTCTGCTGCAGTTCCCAGAGGAGCTCAGCACTCTCAGCTCTCCCTCCACTGATGGTGTGGGTGCTCCAGCCCCCATACCGAGGTGAACCGGGCCCCAGGCATCCCCCTGCTCCCCAGCTCCACGTGCTAGCTTGGTGCTCGAAACAGTGCCAAGCCCAGCCTTGGCCCCACCACAGCCCCAGCGCCTGGGGAAGGGGACGCTGCAGGCTCCTGGCTGCTGCCAGAACAGTCCCAGAAGAGAAAACAGTACAGGAGCACATGTGTGAGGAAGAGGAGGATGGGGGGGGTGGGTAGCACCCCCATTGCGTAGGCCCCGGGCGCTGGGGCACCCGTCAGCGCTCGGAGCCTGGGAACGGCAATGGCTGAGTTGACTTTGGCTGCGCCGCGCAGCTCCCGCCTCGCTCTGCCAGCGCTGCCTTCTCCCAGCGCCAGCCCCCGCGGCCTGGAGCGGGGCCAGAGCCCCCACACCCCCGGCAGCGCTGCCCCCCAGCACCGCTGAGCACGGAGAGGCGGCCGACACAGCCAGCAGGAGGGGATGTGCCGCCCCACAGCATCTCCCGCTCATCGTGTCCCCTCCCTAGCAGGCCCCAGGTACCACTTCTCCCAACACCAGGGGTAGGTGGGGGACAGGGACACATCCCCGCCCGCCTTGGCCACGTCCCCAGCTTTTCAGCTTAGCGCTCAAATCAGCTTGCGAGGTGCCGGCTGCTTAGCACCCAAATCCCCAGCCAGGGCTAAAAATAACCCCCCGGGCTCGGCGGGTGGCAGCTGGCATCGCTCAGCACCGCCTCGGAACCACCGCGGGGCGGCCTTGGAAATGCTGCCGCTGGGGTGGGGGACGAGGACGGAGGGGCAGGATGTGGCCCATTGCTTAGCCCAGTGCCCTTGCCCGCCACAGGGCACCTCAAGGCTCTCGCCCCCCGGGGAGGAGGGGGATGGCAGAGGTGGCCTGGCAGTGCCACCTGTTCCTCCACTGGCACGACCGGGAGCGGTGCCGGGCGCCGCCGGCCTTGAGGGGGCTTGGGATTTTCACCTGCTGGCGGGATCTCTGCCGTAAACCCGGGAGGGTGTTCTGGGGGAGGGTTTAATGTCCTCGTCCTCCTCTGGTGACATTGGCGCCGCTCCCACACCACCCCTGCTGCCCTTGTCCCAGTGCCCGCCCCACGGACCGTGCGCCTCCACCTATAAGTTTGCACGGGGGGTGTTTGGGGGGTGCTGGCGCTGGGACCCCTCGGCCATGGGGAGGAGCAGAGGGTCACGGCCGCCACATTGAGGTGGAAAGCTCGTGTCCCTGCAGCCGCTGGTGCCATTGGCATGAGCTGTCACCCACCCTCCCGCCGGTGACGGGGCAGCACCTTCACACCTATGGGGACGGGGGTGATGTGACCGCGGCCCCGCTGAGGCAGCGCCTGTGCCCGGCGGCTCCGGCGCCTCGGCCGCGCCGCGCCTGCCTGCAGCACGCTCAGAACATCGCCCGAGCCGTCACCGCTTTAAAAATAGCGTCTCGGCAGAGTGCAGCCGCGCTCCCTAAAAGCCATGTGGTTCGAGTTAGAGGATTAATTGGCAATGCTTATTTTGATTTGCAAAGTGATTGGATTTTTCCAGGGCATTTTGAAAGGAAAAAAGTCTGAATTTAATTATCACTATTCCAAAAAGCACCATGGGACCGAGCGTTTGAGCCTGCCTCATGTTTGCCTCACACCCCTCTCCAAAAAGCAGGCAGGCCGCGGGGGACGCGGCGCGGCGGGGACGCCTCGCTGTGCCACGCACCCGCTGTCAGGCCGGGCCTGGCTCCCGGCACGGGGCGAGCGGCCGGGGCCGTGCGTCCTGCGGCTGCTGCCGGTCCCGACGGACCAAAAATCGCCGGTCCCGACGGACCAGGAACCTCGGGCGCCCGCCAGCCGGCCCACGGCGTGCGGCACCGTGCGCCCCGGCGCGGCGCGGGCAGGATGTGAGCGCAGGGGGAACCGTGTCAGCACAGGCCAGGCCCGGTTTTGGAAGGGTTTTCTTTCACCAAGTCGCATTGTTTTTACCAAAATGGATTTTCAGCACTAATTGCCTTTTTTTTTTTTTTGTTCTCCTCGGGGAAAACATCATTTTCAATTACATTTCTCCGGGTTTCCATTGAAAAATGAAAAGCAAATGCTCTTGCGCGCTGGCGAAACGTGGAAAAATGTCTAGGAATATTTTTGTCCAAATGAAAACAGTTTCAGTTCTTTTTCGAGATCTCTTTTTTTTTTTTCCTGAAAAGAAACCACAGTTGCCTTCCCAGTTATTCTAGTCAGACTGGTTTCGAGACAGACTTCCCAGTTCAGAGGCTGGAGCTGGGTCCGTGGTGCTATGGGGCAGGCGGTGTGGGGCTCCCCAGCAACCCCCAAGGAATCGCCACCACTTTCCACTTCCCACCGGTGGTAAAAAGCCGAGGCAGGAGCGTGGTGAGACCTGCACCGGGGGGTCGGCAGGGCCGGGGTGCACCGGGCAGACAGAGCCAGCCCCACGGCCAGGGATGCTCCACGCAGGGAGGCCGGGATTGGTGGGGTCCCCTCCAGGGCTTTGGGGATGTGACCCAAACCCCATATTTACGGGGACAATTTGGGAGCCGGGCATCGCGCCACGCTCCCCGCAGCCCTGCTCTCACCTCACGGGTGCAGCGCGGGGGTGCCCGGGGATTCTTCCATCACCTCCCTGTTGTGCCAACGGGGTCTTGGGGTGGGGAATCCCAGCTCTGGCCCCGCTTTTTGCAGCTGGTTTGATTTCCACCGTGCGTTCGTGTCCTTCGCACAAGAAGCGGCAGCCGGGGGCCGAGGGGAGGTGACAGATGGGACCGGGCCCAGCGCGGAGGGCTGGGGCGAGGGGCCCAGCATCACACGGCGCCCGGCCACAAGAGCCCCGCAGCTCCTGGCCACAGAAACCCTGAAAGCAGAGTGCCCCCACCCCTCAAAATATGGTTCGTTCGGAGGGATTTTTCTGCCCCCCCGGGCAGGTCTGGGCGTCAGAGCCAGGTCAGGATGGAGGGGATGCACAGATTGGGGGCAGCCCCACGGCGAGGAGGCTGCGGCTGCAGGAGATGTTGGCTCCGCACATGCCAAAGTCCTGCCAGGCCAGGGGAAGGGGAATACAGAAATCAGTGTTAAACGGTACCAACGGGCTGAGATTTGGCTCAGCTTCCCCACCCACGACCTTGCGTCCCCCTCGGGGTACAGCGGGGTGCCCGGGGGTGTGGGGGGCACCAGCGTGGGCGTTTTGGTGAGCGGCTGCAGGTCTCATCCAGGCCCTGTGCCGCAGTTTCCCTGCCCGTAGGCCGGGGCTGGGAGCCTTCCCCACCGCCCTGCTGCTGCTCGACAGCAGTGATGCTCCCGGAACGGCTGCGCAGCACCCCACGTTCCACGGGGAGAGCGCTGAGCCGGGAGCGGGGTGCAAGACCCCGTGTCCCTGCCACAGCAACAGCCCTCGCCCTAAAAGGCACAAAAATGTCGTCTTAAAAAGATTCAGGATCCAGCAGGAAAACCCCTTTCCGTGGGTTCGATCTTGCTCCCACTTCCGCCAACGGCTAAAAGCCAGCGCGGAGCTGTGCCTCAGTTTCCCCACTTGTAACATGGCGGGAGGCGGCGATTCCCCTGGGACAGCAGGGACAGATTCTCCCTTCAGATGGGGACAGCGGAACCACTTCTTAACCCCGAAACAGCTGGAGGTTTGGGCTCGACCCCAACGCAGCGTTTGGAGCCGGGAGCTGCCGGGGAGGGAGAAGAAACGGCCCCCCCAGCGTTGAGAAGCGGCAGGAGGATGTTTGCTGGCGCAACCACGTGGGTGCTGCCACATATTGACACACCGGAGCAAACCAGCCCCGGTGACAAACACGGTGCCGCTTGGGTAAACACGGCCCCTTGGAGGAGATGCATAGAGACCCACCGAACGCAAAATTTAAAAAAGGAAGAAAAAAAAACGCGAAAAAGGCCAAAAAAAGAGGGGAAAGGGGCGAAAAGGAAAAAAAAATAAAAATAAATAAATAAAGCCAAGCAGCAATTGCCTTAAAAAAAAAAAATATTTTTGCCTTTCGCTTGCTGCGAAGTGGGCTGGGAGAAAACGCCGGGAGCCGAATGCCCTGTTTTCCATGCTTCCTATTAAAAAAAAATAAACATTTAAAAAAAAAAAAAATTTAAAAAAATAATTTAAAAAAAAAAAAAAGCAACAGCCAGCAGCCCGAAGCGGGGATACAAAGTCCACTTGTCACCCGCCGGTTGCGCCCTCCCGCCCCGCGGCGGCAGCTGGGTGCTGGTGCTCGCGCGGGGCGGGCGGCGCACAATAGCGGCTGTTGTTGGCGGAGCGGGAGCTGGCCGGGTTTCAGGGCCGGGCAGAGCGTGTGCTGGCAGCCAAGGGCTGGCAGGGCTGCTGTTAACTCTCCAGGCCCTGCTCCGAGCCCCCCAAGTGCAAAACAGGGAGGGAAGTGGCTGCCGAATCCCCCACGTTCCCTGGTTTGGTGCGGGTGGGGGAAACTGAGGCGCGGGTGTCTTCAACAGGGCAAGGCGTTAAAGCGAACGGGCCTGTCCCTCCGCAGCCTGCGAACGCGCTGCCCGCAGCCCCTCTTCCTGCACTAATTCCAGGTTTATGAGCCAAGTATAGCCCAGAACCATGAAAAATCACCCCTCTGCACCATGCCCCCTTCCCAGGGTTACCCAGCACCCCAGCGCCCCCGGGACGCTGCAGAGGGGCCGATGGCGGCAAAGCGCCGCAGCCGGCCAGGCCGGCGCTCGCCCATCGGCTCAGCACCCTCGTCCATTGGCTCAGCACCCTCGCCCACGGGCTCAGCACCATTGCCCATGGGCTCAGCACCCTCGCCCAACGCTTCGGGCACCGTGTCCCCCGCCGAACCCGGGGCTGCAGGTGGGCACGGCC
Source organism: Pampusana beccarii (assembly GCA_013399365.1). Taxonomy (NCBI): domain Eukaryota; kingdom Metazoa; phylum Chordata; class Aves; order Columbiformes; family Columbidae; genus Pampusana; species Pampusana beccarii. The sequence continues at coordinate 64,272 of VWYH01009675.1, forward strand.
GCCCCCGCGGCCCCGGCGCCAGCGGCTCGCACAACTGCTGCAACCACAAAAGCCATTTTTCCCCTCCCCGCTCGGCAGGGCCGCCCGGTCCTGCTAATAAAAAAAAAATAATAAGGACATGGAAAATTCTATAATATCCCTTTCCAGCTTCTTGGATTTGGCTTTTGCTAATTCGAAGCAGACCCTGGAGGGGGGCGGGGAGAGTCAAATCAAACCAGAATCACGGCACGGAAAGCCAGTTTTCACAAAAAAAAACCAAAAACAAGCCAGCAACCCCAACATTTGAATGCAGCAGGGGAGAAAAAAGTTTAATGTGTGCTTAAAAACAAACGAGCAGTGGTATCATTTTTAATTAGGAGCCTATTTTCAAAGCCCTTATTACTTACAGTACGCTCAGCATCCGAGTAATTTTCCTCTCTCGTAAAATCGTGGCAGGGGAAGGGGGAAAGCGAGCCCTTTGTGTAGCCAGAGAGCTTTGCAAGGCGAATATTCATGCCAATTTGTCTGCAGTGATTGGTTTAGCTATAGACGTAGGCTGGCGATTGTTGATGTGAGTTGCTAAACTTTTCCCGGAGACGGGACCCTTCGCCTGATACCACTTTTGCACATGCCCCTAGTTCCCGTCGCTTCGGGACGCGTTTCTGCGCACCGGCGCAACCGGGACGCTCGCTCTGGAAAACTAATAGCATGCTTTGCCATTCCCTTCAAACTTTCTTCTTGCAAATTCCAGCCCAAGTTTTCCCCTTCGGCAAACAAAACCCTCAGAGAAAACGTTTCCTACTGCGGCGAACGCCTGCTCCAAAGGGGCCGGCGCTGGGTTCCCGCTGCAACTCGGTGGGTGCGAGCGCTGGGAACCCCCGTACCCGGCCCCGTTGCCAAACTGGTGCAACTGGGCGATAGCAATTTTCCATCGCTGCCGCCGTCGTGTTTAACCCCCGGTATTGCTCCGGAGCCCGGGTCCCTGGTACTACGTGCACCGAGCGCATGGGGCTCGGGGCCAGGCGCAGCGTCCTGGCAGCGGAGCCGGCAGCGGGAGCAGGTACCTCGTTACCTCCCTGCGCTTCTGTTTGCTTTGGCAACTGATTAAAATTCCCCCGTGATTCCTTCCCCTCCCACTCGGGCTCCAAAATGCCACCGCCGGCTGCTTTTGTCCTCCCCAGGCTCTGGGGAACGAACCCTCAGGAGACAGAGGTGCTGTCTGGGGCCGGGGGTGCAGAGCCCCAGTGCGCTCACCGCACCCCCTGTAGCCACTTTCTGCTCCCCAAAGTGAAGCTTCCCCGCTCCTCTGTCCCCCCCCCTCCCCAGCAAACACATATTTGGGGTGATTCTGTGCTCCCCGCACCCTTGGGTGCTGCTCCCATTGGCACACACATGTTTTGGGGCCCTGGCATCGGGGTGGGTGCAGCGCGGCGGCACCTGCGGGCAGCAGTGGGATGAAGGCAGGAACCCCCATCCACCAGGACCCTCTGCAGGGCGGGAAAGAGAAGCAAATCTGGATGCGCTCGCACCGAACAAAGAGACAGGGCTGTATTTCTCCCCATTCCTCCCACTTCAGAAATTTCCCCAAATTCCCCGACGCTGCCATGACAAACCAGCCCTAGGAGAGCGGCCGCACTCGGTTTCTTTCTATTTGCAAGGGGGGGCGGGAGGGAAATCAAGGTAGGAAATGTTTCCTGGTTGCATTTGGGGTTTGGGTTGTTTGGGGGTTTTTTTAAAATGAGTGAAATTTCAGCATTTGCAAGAGTTCCCGGCGCCTCCATCCACACATCTGCAAAAACCCGACGAGGCTTTGCCGTGGCCCCAAGAGTGGATTCGAAGCCATTCGGCAGCAGTGAGACAATCACACACGGGGAAAAGGCACAAAAACCTCCCTTTTGATGCGAAGAAATAATTTGGAGGGTCATTTTGGGGGAGATCGGCCCTGGTGAGCTCCGGCTGCCCGGCGCAGGAGCCGCTGAAAGGGTTGGGATGGCAGATTCTCACCGTCCGCAGCTCTTCGAGGTCTGGTTTCCAAGAAATCTGGGGGGGGGGAGAGGTAATGCTTAAACTGATGGAAAAAATACAGAGAGGAAAAAAAAATGGGGGGTTTATATGTATTTTTTTACATCTAACCTGCAGCCAAAAAAATAAAAAAAAAAAAAAAATAAAGCTACAGCAAAAAATCCTAAAAAACCTTCAAATTCCTGCAGAATAATTCACTGAAATCTGCTAGCAATTTTTTTTACTAAAATCCCCCCACTGTCGCCACCAATTTCGCCAGTTTAAAACATGCTTTATAAAGAAAATCACACACACACACACACACACACACAAAAATCTTTTTTCATTGCACGTTTTGGCTTTGAATTGAGCCAGGCCAGACCTCTGCCTGTGTGGGATCCAGGCCAAGAGCCATATGCAGGAATAAAGTAAATAAATTCTGGTCAAAACCAGAATATCCTCCTTAAAAAGTTCCTTTAAAAGAAAATAAAGGCAGCGACGAACCGATCCCAACGTGGGTTATTTCCCTTTCTCTCTCTCTTCGCAGTGAGGGATGTGGCTCGGTGGCGCTGGCAACCCCCGAGCAGAACGGGACCTTTGAATAAAACCTGCGAAAAATGCTAGAAATGAACCCAAGAAAAAAGCTGGTGAGGCCGGGGGACGTTTTCCCGTGGCCATAGGGGGGTCACCCGGCCCTGTGCCGCCCCACGGGTATCCGCACCCCCTAGGCTGAGCCCAAAAGTTGGCACCGAGGCGCCTCAGCAGCACAAATCAACCATGAAATGCCCTTTAGAATTAAAACCCGGCTTTGAGGAGGGGGCGAGCGCGGCGGGGCCGTGCGGGGGGCTCGGTGCCGTTTGGGTCGGTGCCGGGCAGCACCTCGTGCCCATGGACACACGGTTGGGGGGGGGGGGAACAACCTGAGCCCCCCCCGGCGTGCGGTTTCACCAGCAAATTTCACTGGGTGAGGGGTTAGGGCAGGGAAATTTCCACTTGTTCTTAGAGCTGGTTTTAGAGCCGGGTGGTCGGGAGCCGGCGAACGGGCTGGGAAAGAAACCTGAGGAATGAAACAAAGGGCCTGATCCAGCCTCTCCGCCAAAACAGGAGTAACTCAGCTTCAACCCCCGGCGTTCAACCCTTGCGAAAAACCATGAGGAGAAACAGAACCGGACCCCAATTCCCGCCCCCCCCCCCCTTTTTTTTTTAATTTGAGGCAGCAGAGATGACCTGCATAGGAAAATTAAACCGGGCTTGGATTTCCTCCCTCCCCTACTTGTAATGCTGTTTACAGGCAGCCTGGAAACAACAACAAAAAGGATTATTGTATTTTCGGTAGTTTTCTGCTTGGGGTTTATAGTGGGAACGGGGGTTGAGGCTGAGGTGGCTGCGGGGAATGGGGCCAGGGCAGCAGTGAGGCCCAGGGGCTGCTCCCCAGCCCTGCGGCCAGCAAAACCCGCTTGAACCCCATATGCACCCCACATGCACCCCACATACACCCCACTTGCACCCCCAGCAGAGCTGCCTGGCTCGGGACACCATGGCTGGGTCACCTCGGGGACCTACAGGTGCCACTTGCTGCACCGCGATGATTCGGGCCCTGGGCTGGTGCTGCTGCGGTTCGTGCAGGATCAGTGCCCAGGCCGAGATAGGAGCCACGGGATTCATTTTGGGGGGGGGGGGGACACAAGGTGTGCGGTTGGAAACCCACGAGGGCGTCTCAGAGATGGGGCCAGCAGCCCTACAACCCCCCCTTCGAATCACCCAGGAAACACTTCAACAGCACCGCGACAATCAATAGGGCAGAACCCCCTTCCCCATCATCCCGCGTCCCAGGCCCTCGCAAAAGCGAAAATAAAAAACCCAGCGCTGATTTTTCCGCCCCCCCCCCTCCGCACGGATCGTCCCCTTTTCTCCTCTCCGGGGGTCAGCGGGTGGCACCGCCGGGCACCCTGCGTGGCCGGGACCGAACCGAACGGCCACGTCCTCCCCAAAACGCGGGGAGCCGGGGGAGCAGAAAGCGCTGGCAGGAGCGGGGGGGCCGGGCGGGCGCTGCCGGCGGCCTTGGAAGCGGTGAAAAAATCGGCAAATCCTCCCCCCAGGTTTATTTTTGCGCCGTACCTCACCTGCCGAGAAAACGGGCAGAAAACGAAACCTGCGCCCCGCCAGCAAAGTTACGGCCGAGTTTACATTCCTGGAGGCTTCTGGAGCTGGGACGAGGCGAGTGAACCGCTCCTTTCAGCCAGAAGCCTGGTTTTCGGCTTTAAAACAGGGAAGTGGCTTTTTTTTGGGGGGGGGAGCAGATGGTGATCAGGAAAAAAAAAAAAAATAAGTTCTAGGGCTAGTAAATGTAAAGATGATTTTTTTTTTTAATATAACCAAATTAGATCTCATTTCCATAAGGCAGATTGCCGTACTTCAGTGTCTGACAAACAACTTGAACGGCAGTAAAATATACCCTGTGAATGCACAGATTATGCCGTGTAACGTCCAGTATCTCGGTATGCGCACGGTGGGTTTAGCAGGCAAAGGGGATACGGGGATGGATAAAATAAACCTCTAAGATATACAAAATCCCTGTTAAAATCGAGCTGATCCCTTGTAAAAATGATCAGGGCCTGCCGGTTCCCGTCCCTCCTCCCAAAAAAAAAAAAATACAGAGGGAGAAAATGATGAAATAAAAACGAGGGGAATGTCAGTGTAGCTTGTTTTAATTTTATTTTAAAAATATATAAAAATATTTATAATATTATTTATCCCGCTGAAATCGTTTGAGCATAAAACAGAGATTATGTTCCTGTTTGTTCAAGACGACGGAGTGTGCCTAAAAATACAGAGGTACAGTGCACGCTTTGGGCCTTAATAAATTGAAAAAATAATAATCTAATTTTTATTGCCTTTCCATAGAAAAATATCATTCGAAAGGATTAAAAGACTAAAGGATAACTCGATAACGTGGGTTAAAAATACAGGTCCAGACACAGAAAGAGCCGATAGAAACGAAGGGACACGCTGTCCCCAGAGCATCCTCCTCCTCTCCCGGACCCAACCGGGCTCCCAGGTCTCCGCCAACTTTGGGAGCAGGACCGGGGCGGAGGGGCCACCCCAGCACCCCCCCTGCCCCCGGGGACCGGCTGCACAGCGGCCTGTGGCTTTAAGAGAGACGGGGGGGCACAGAGGGGGGGACCCGGTTGGGAGAAGGGGGCGCTGGGGGGGTGGTACGAGGAGTATGGGGGACTGAAGGTGGTGAACGGGCACAAGGGGAAAGGGGGGGGCAGGGATGAGGCACCTTGGAGAGCATGGAGGGTGGGAATGGAGGATGCTCTGGGAGGTTGGGGGGTGACCAGGGGACGCGGAGGGAGGTGTCCGTGGGGCACAAATGGGGGTGAGTGGGGAATGTCCGTAGAACAGGGGTGGGGGTGTCCGTGGGGATGGGGG
>VWYH01009675.1:74889-96677 GCA_013399365.1 Pampusana beccarii
CCTCTCCTCTCCTCTCCTCTCCTCTCCTCTCCTCTCCTCTCCTCTCCTCTCCCTCTTCTATTTCTCCCTTATTTTCCTTTGCCTTTATTTCCCTCCTCTCCGTCCTCCCCACGGGTCCCACCACCTCCCCGCCATCCCCGTCTCCAGCCGGCGCTGGGTTGGCAGAGCCCGCTGTTGCCGGCTAACAGCGCTGCCCTGCAGTGGGGAGCCGTTCTGCTCCCAGCCCCGCGCTGTTCCCAGCTCTTCGCGCGGCCGACGGGGGGGAGCTGGTGTTCCCTCCCGGCCTCCGCCCTGCCGCCTTCGCCCAGGGAAGGCTCCGGTTTCCCCCCTCTTGCCCTGGCGTAGCCTCAGCTTCAATCCGGCCCAGCTTGGATGGGATCAGACATTGTCTGCACCTACCGGATCCAGCCCCCCCCAGCGCTCCCCGCGCCGCCAGCTGAGCCGTTCCCATCCCACCCGCGCGGCGGGGAGGCTCGGGAGCCCTGGATGGTGATGTGGATACATTGGAACGCGTGCGGGAGCCGCCCTGCCGCTGCCTTCGCGCATCTCCCCGCCGCTACCGCCGGCTCCTCGAGCCTGGCATGGGCACTCGGACCCCGGCTACCACTTGAGCAGCCGCCCTTCCCGGCCGGAGCTGGTCCAAGCTGGGGCTTGGCAAAGCAACGGCACCAAAATAGCCCTGGCATTGTCCACAATGCAGTCCTGGCCAGGGCTCCGGCTGAGTCTCCCGTTATAGGCAAGGAGGGTGACTTTGCGCCTTCCTCAGCTCCCTGGTCCTGCTTGGGGACACGGTCCCGCTCCCCCAGCTCAGCTCTGTCCCCCCATCGCGGATAGGCCAGGAAGTCAAGAGGGAGCTGCCTGGATTAGCAGGGAAGCGGCTCCGGCATCGCGGCCGCGCACGAGGCCTCACCCTGCCCACGGGGCAGCGGGGGAGCGCTCTGGCTGCCAGGACTCTGAAATAACCCCGGCGCTAAGCACCCGCCGCTGGCTCCACACGTGTGTCTCCGGGGAGATGCTGCCGGGGAGCCGGTGGTGTTTCCAGAGCCGTAATGGTTATCCCTGGCTCCTGGACCTGCGACGGGGTTGCGAGGGGCAGGTATTTGGGATGTTTCAGGGGAGGGAGGTGTGCAGCCCTTATGACCCGTGATGCTCCCGCAAACCTCTGGCTCGTCTCCGCACTTGGCAGTCGCCCCGGTGCTCCCGGAGCCCCCCACCCTGGCACCCGTGGGCTGGAGCGAGGTGTGCGGGGAGCCGAACGCCGCCAACGCAGCCGGAGCGGCGTGGGCCGGGCGTCCTGCCGGGGTCCAGCCGGAGAGCGTCTCCCAGGCTCCGGGGGTTTGCTGGGGCCCAGGAGAGAGGAGAGGGTCTTCGGTTGCGCCTCAGCGGGCTCCTCACCTGGCTCCCACCGCTTCGCTTTGCTCAGATGCGTCCTTGGAGCCTGGTGTCGGTGCCGAGGCGACGTGCCCGCACCGCCCAGCCGAGATCTGGCGACCAGGCGCGGACCCCTGCGCGTGCCACAGCCGGCGGCACCGAGTCCTGGCGGCTTCGGGGGGGCCGCCCGGCCAAGCTGGCCTGGCACAAACCTCTGTGCTGGCAGCCACCGTCAGCACCCAGGGAAACGGGCACACCGCGGTGCCCAGGGGACGGAGCCGGGCTGCGAGAGGCATTGTGGCCCAATCACAGCCACGTCTCCTGGGTACCGAGGGGGACCTCGTCTCTCCCCGGCCACCACCGGTTGGCTTTGCACATCACCTGGCTGCCACCACTGCCTCGAGCACGTGGCTGGAGCGGGGAGCTGCCCACTGGGCGCATCCCACCGGGGCATCCTTTGGCAAACCTCCTTCCTGAAAGCTGTGCGGCTTTTCGGCGAGAGAAGGGAGCGCCAGTGCTCGCCCCCTCCACCAGTAGCTCCGGCGAACTGGTTTCCAGCCGGGAGCTCAGATCGGCTGCCAAAGGATGGGAGCAGCAAGCAGGGCACGGCGGGGGGAGAGAGGGAAGGTTGCAACACACTTTCAATTCTCCCATCTGCTGAGTATTGTTTGGGAAAAACAATGAGGCCGTTCTTTAAATGCAACCTTCGGGAGATCCTCGCTTTCCCCATGAGGCGCCCGCCGTGCTGTGCCCGCCTGCCCCAGCTAGTCCTGCCCCGCTGCTTGCGCCGGCAGCGCTGCCAAGGACCCCGCTGCTTCTGCCCAAGCTGATCTTAAATCCTAAACCGGGAAAATAGATCCTGTTTTAAGTGCAGCTCACAAGGCTGGATTGGAGGGCAGGGATGGGCGGGCAGGATAAGGCCTGCTGCACGAGACGCGCCACCAGGTGAGAGCCGAGCAGCCGCGTGCTGCACCGTTCTCCGCTGCGTCTCCTTGAACTTGGCTGGGGCCTTGCACAATAAATCAGCCGCCTTTCTCCAGCACGCCGAGGCGCCCACCAGTAATTCACCGTCCCGGGCAGCTCTGCCCTGCCTGTGCTTCCCTCCGTGCCTGCGGTTCCCTCCGCGTCAGGGCAGGGAGCGAACCCTCGCGTGCCCGGCGCTGCGAGCATGCGTGCGCCTTTGCAGCTCGCTGAACAAAGCCCGGCTGCCGGGGCCCAGCTCCGTGCCTGCCTGTCTTGAAGTGAAACTCGCTTTGGTGCTTTTTTTATTCCCCCAAGCCCGGGTGGGCTGGGGATGGATGCTGGGAGCCATAGGCTGAGCCCCTTTGACCGGGCAGTTCCTTCCCCTCTTGCAGGGTGGCTGCGGCGCGGCCGGTGCGGTGTGGACAGGGCAGTGCCGGTGCGGCGAGGCTCGGTGGCAGAGGAGCTGTGCTGGTGTGCAGCAAAGGGTGTGAAAGGCAGCTCCCCTGGGCAGCACCAGGAGGCTGAGAGCCCCGGGGGAAAAACGCCACGGTGGCAGCAGAGGGTCCATCCCAGGCCAGGGCTGCGAGTGGCGGGGAGGGCCTGGAGGCGGGAAATGGGGGACAGTGTCCCCTTCCCTTGGGGTGGTGAGGCAGGTCCCTGCAAGGCAGGGCTCCCTGGGGCTGGCCAAGTGCGGCCCTGGGGACAGGGACGTCTTGCCCTGCCTGCTTGTCAGCTTTTCTTGCCCAGTGCAGGCCGTGCCAGCCCTTCCCCGTGCCTGTCCCCTGGACACTGCGGAGCCCTAGGTGGCAGGGATGGGGACGATGGCGATGATGGGGAGCATCCCAGGGTCCTTTGCTGGAGGGGAAGAAGGAGGGGGACATGAGGTGTCTGCCTGCGAGGCTGGCGGGCTGCCTGCCGCCCCCGGCCGGGCTGCGGCTCCTCCTGCGCGGGACGGCGGTGCCGACACTGAGCACGGCCGAGGGGGCCGAGGGCTCGCAGGAGGGGCTGGGGGGCTCCCGGACCCCTCAGTCCCTGCACCCGGGCCGGGGGGTGCGGGCAGGGCCTCGGGGTAGCAGGGGTGCGATCCGCTCCTCGGGGACCCACGGGGCAGAGATTTCTCCCGTGGCACCTCAGGGTGTGCCATGCAGGTCAGGACAGGGCGGCAAAGACGATGGGGAGCAGCCAGGGCATTGGTGGGTACTCAGCCCTGCCACATCGAGCTGGCACCGCGTGGCATCACCGGTGTCCTCACATGCTGGCTGTGCTGAGCCCAAGAGGGGAACAGCCTCGTGGGAGGTGCCCGCTGCAAAACCCTCGCGGGTGCTGGGTGCTGAAGCACCTTTGGGTGCACCAAACCAGCACAGGGAAGAGCCCGAGCTCAGCCTCTCTCTCTGCCCTGGCCAGCTGGGCACCAAGAGACAGTGTCACCCTTGGGGAGGGGACACGGACCCCTGGGATGTGCCAGCTGCAGGGTGGGGATGTACAGGGTCCCCACAGGCATCCCGGAGCCTGGCTCGCTCCTGCCGGGCGCTGGGCTCACCATCCATCAAGTCGGCCCCGGGCCGGCATCCCGCGCCGCGCCGTGCCAGCTTGGCCAGGACCCAGCGCCCTGCGCTGGCCGCCAGGGCCCGGCGCTTCCCAAGTCCCGGAGAGGAGCTGGGAAAGGATCCCACAGCCCAGGTGCGGCCGTGCTCACGCACCGGGGGACCCGTGGCCCAGCCCCTGCCAAGGATTGATTTCTCGGTTAACTCACCGCTGCTTTAAAAGCGCATTAATCCTCCCTTCCCCAGCCAGCAGCCAAGTCTAATCAGCATTTTGGGCAAAATCCCCAGGCCCGGGCTTCAGGCCGCCTGCTGTGGGCATCACCTCCCCGCCAGTGCGGCCGCTCCAGGACGGGCCGTGGCACCCTTGGGCTGCACTGTGTGGCACAGAAATGCCAGGATCCGTCCCTCCTGCTGACCTCTCTTCCCCGGGAGTTTGTTCAAGTCCACGGCCAGGTGGATTTTTTTAAAAAACTGGGGGTTTTAATCGTGTTTTTTAAGAAGGCTTTTGCTCTCCTTGCAAAGGGCCCCTGCATTCCCTTCACGGGGAAATGGTATTTGACCGGCTGTTGTCCAAAAAAAACCCCCAACATGTTTCTGATCATGAAAAACCAAGAAATATTTTTGCTTTCAAAGGAAAAAAAAAAAAAAACCACCCAGAGAGAGAAATGTTGATTTTCCACCCAGACATTTCCCCTTTCCCCAAACCAGCCCCAAAATGAGAGGCGCCACTCTTCCCTCCTCGCCCAAGGATGCTGTCCCGGGGGGCACAGCCCTGCTGGGGACATGGTGGATGTCACCCAGGCCTCACCCAGGCATCAGCGGCGAGGGTGGTGGCAGCGCCAAGCGTGTGCCCCCCTCTCCGCTCAGCCCCACCTTGTGCCAGGGCTGGGGGTGCCAGGGCGGGTGGAGGGTGCTCTATGGGGGGAGCCACCCGTCACCCTGTTTGCTGCAGAGCTCCGTGCTGCCTGCCCGCCTCGCCCCGGCGCCGCGGGGCTGCCCTGTCCCACAATACTCGGTGGGAGCCGTGATGTGCCGGGTCCTGCACCCCTCTGCCGCCGTCCCCTGGCTCCCGCCCAGTGGTTCGGGAAAGCGAGACGGCGCGGGCTGTAACGTGACCCCTGCCGCGCTGCGCCACAAAATCGCCTTTAGTAACCTGTGCGCCAGGACAGGCGAGCAGCGCGGCGTGAATACCAATGAAGCGGCGCTGGCGGAAAGTGCAGAGTAAAGGGTTTTTGATGGAAATGGCATCGCACGAGAAAGAGAGGGAGCGTGAGCGTGCACGGGCGCACACCTGGAGCCGGAGCCTGCCCGCCGGCCGACGCTGCGCACAGGGGCGCGCCGGGGCACACGCGTGTGCGCGCACGTGCGGCCTGGGAGGCTGGGGCGCAGCGGGGTGCCCGGGCCGTGCCGCCCCGGCGAGCCTGAGGTCAGCGGGATGGGGCTGAGGGAGTGGAGGGGGCTGCAAAGCCCGGGTTTGCCGAGGCGCTTAGCGGGGCACAGCGCGGCTTTAACGGGGCACAGCGCGGCTTGGGCCGTCGTCTGGCTGCGGGGACCCCGTCTGCTCCCCCAGCCAAGCGCCGCTGATCAAAGCGCGGGCGGGAGCGAGCGGGCCTGTGCGAGCAGCGCCCCTGGCCGTGCGCCACCCCACCTTCCCGCTCCGCTCCCCCGGGAGTTTGTTAAACAAATTTCTCTAATTGCACAAGCCGAGGAGTTTGTTGAAGAAAAAAGCCGGGGAAATTCCCCTCCTCTGGGCCACCCCTTCCCCACTTCCCCCGGGGACACGGGCGCAGAGCGAGCGGGTCCCTCCCCACAGGTGCCCCCCCCCGGCTCTGCGGGAGGCTGCGACCCCGGCGCCTGCGGGATGCAGCTGCAGGGTGTCCTCAGGTCACCCCTGCGCACGCAGGGACGTCCCCTGCTCGACCTCCTCAGAGCCGGGTCGCTCACGTCCCTCTCGTCCAGGCCCCGGGGTCAGGCCCTGTCACCTAACACGGTGACACCCGGTCCCGCCGTCTGCCCTTGCCGGCTGGCGTTCTCCATCGCTTGGCTGCGTCCCTCTCTGGAAATAGCCCTTGCGAACCACCATGGGCAGCCCCTGACACCGAATCCCATCGGATTAGCGGGCGTATGGGATAAAAGCCCTGGCTTGGCGGCAGCTCTTTACCAGGTGGGGGCTGTGGCGGCAGCGCTGCCAAGAAGTGAGGATGCACGGCCGGGCACCTGCCCCGGATCGCGCTGAGGTCACGGCTATAGATAGCCCGGGGTGCGGGGCCGGATCCGTGCCTGCCCTCACCAGCTCCATCAGGAGCCCTGCGGCACCCAGTGCCTCGGCACGGAGGTGCTGCCGGGGGATCGGGAGTTGCTGGTGAGGGGAGGGTGGTTTGGCCATCGCTGGGTGACGATCTGGTGCTGTAGGCTGTGACCCGGTGCTGCCACTGGCGTGCCCGGCCCCACCGAGCATCGCCAGCGCCACCAACCCCTCTCCATCCCCAGCCATGAGCCGGGTTCTTCAGCCTGGGGCTCCGTGCCCACCACAGCGACTGGGGGCGGCTTTCGCTGTTGTTTCCCACCAGGTTTCCTTCCTCAGCTGCTTTCAAGTGAAACTCAGGCTGGGGCATCCCCACTGCTGGGGTGCACTCATGGGTGCAAAACTGATGGGTCGGGGAATGTGGGGCCGGGGTTCACCCCCTCAAGCTGCTCAGTCCCAGTGCAAAAGCGGGTGCGTGCCCCGGGTGCCCCCACCAGCCCCACGGGGCCCCGGAGCGCCGGGGTGGCTGGCGAAAGCGTTGTTGATGAGAGCACTAAAAATAGTGTGGAACTGGGATCTTAATGGGACTTTGTGGGAAACCTGGAAACATTTTCTCATCTCCGTAAATGAGTCCAGATGCATTAGCGATGACTGCATCGCATCCTGAGGTACCGCCGGAGGGAACCGGGACGCGCTCACCAGCCTCCTCGCATTGTGGTGGTGAATTGGTTGGAGAGGGGAGTTGCCAAGCAGCAGTGGGGCCCAGCCGCGGCCCCGCTGTGTCCTGTGTGGGGCTGGGGACAGGAGCCGGCCGGCCGGAGCTCGCCCAGCGTCACCGCGCCGAGGCCCCTGCCTGCTCAGCCGGTCCCCGTCCTCGGGGTTTCTGTGCCCGGTGCCCGTGGGCGCACACGTGGGCGCTCGCAGCTCTACGCGTGGCAGAGAGCACGCGAGCATCCGTGGGTTGGCAACGGTGCCACGGCCCCCAAACCTGGGGGCTTTCCAGAGGCCCCCAGGGCATGGGGTGGGCAGTGGGGGGCACTGAGGTGACATGGGAGGCCCTCAGCCCGTGTCACCCCCAGTCCCAAGGCCAGCGATGCTGGGAACCCCACGCCCCACTGGCGCTGCACACACTGTGGCGTCAAGCTGACAGGATCCTCGGGTTTCCTCCTGCTCTGCCGCGGAGCTGGCGGCTGGGGTTTCGGCTCCTGGAGCGCCCAGCCCCGCTCGGGGACCTTGGACTCCCCCAGGGGATGGCTTAGGGCCAGCCTGGGCAAGTAGCCCGGGGCCGGTGGCTCGTGGGCCCCACGTCACGAGGCAGGTTGGCACAGTTGTCTCCGCGGTGTGGTAGTGTCACTTAGCGGTTACCGCAGCGGCCCAGGAGGCAGGGACAGTCCCACCCCCTGCCTCAGTTTACCTCCAGGTGGGGGTCGGCACCAAACACCGAATCAGCGCTCATCCCCCGCGTGACGAGTCGATGATCAGGTTGGGGCAGGGGGCAAGGGGACCGGTCACCATCACCAGCGTCCGCGCTGGGCACCGCTGGAACCCGATGTCCCAAACAGAGCCCCTTTGTCCGGGCCAGGCCCTGCTCCTGCCGCTTGGGAGGCATCCAAAACCCTCCCGAAATAGGACCCGGCCAGGCTGAGCCTTTGAATCTCCCCAGGAAGGCTCTGCTGAGCTGCCCAAAGCAGATGAACCCCCACCCCAGTTAAAGCAGTCCCATCCTTCAGCGCTCGGGGTGCAGGATCCGGCCGCGCTTGGGGCAATGCTGAGCCTTTGAGGACACCCTTGTCTCCCTTTGCTCTCCAGGAGAGCTTGTCACTGCCCCGTGCCTCAGTTTCCCCATCCCTAGGTGGAGGGTCCTGGCAGGTATCTCCAACCCCCCAGGGAGCCCGTGAGATGCCGGCGCAAAGGCTGAACCGCCGGCATGGCCGTGGCACAGCAAAGGCGATGGGGCTGCGGGGGGGCCGTGAACTCTTCGCTGCCCCAGCCTCGGGGGCAGCCGATCCTCCTGCAAGGTCGTCAGCTCCTCGGCAAAAGGCCGGGGCTATTTTTAACCGGTGACTAGCTCCAGCCCACCGGGGATTGGATTTGCAGCAGCGTGAGCACCGTGAGCCCATCGTGGCACTGCCCATCCCCGGGTCTAGAGACACCCCCGGTGCCCAGGGGTGGGGAGTTGAGGACCCCTCGCTGCACCCCCACAGCTTTAATGTTGCATGGTGGAGGGAGGGAGGGAATTAATCCCCCTCAGAAAGGCCAGGAAGGAGCAGGCAGGGCTAAAAATATGTTGGGGAGGGAAATAAAACCTTTGTCAGGGGCCAAAGCCAAGCTCAGAGCCCTGGGCTCACCCCTGAGGAGGCTGAGGGGACCGGACCTAGTCCCGGCTCCCTTGGTGCTGAGTGGGGATGCTAAGCCAGGGCTGCGTGCTGCCTGCCCTCCCCGGCACGTAAATGGTGGTGCCAGCCCCAGGGTGTCTCTCCTGCCTCAGTTTCCCTCTGCACTCCTGGGGGTGCAAGCTGCCACCGTCCCTGCGTCACAACCCAGCAGCTTCCTGCTGGAACCCCAGGGTGCGGGCTGGGCGAAGCTCTGGGTCGTGGGCACCGCTGCAGCCCTGCTGCCCCACAGCCGCCGTCCCCACCGTGTGCCGGGAGCAGGGCTGGGGGGAGCAGCCCACCCCCGGGCCCCGCACTGACGCAGGGCCAGGCGGACGAGCTGGCGGCACCGGGGCCTGTTGGCAAAGCTTTTTTTCTTTCCAGTTCCATAAAACATTTCCTTTCCTTGGAGCCCCAGGGGGGTTTCGGCTGGGAAGCCACGTGGCCCTGGCGCTGCTGGCCACGGGATGCTTCCCCGGGGTGGGGGGGATGTCTCCTTGGCCGTGGGCCGGGTCCTCTCCGCGCTCCCCCCGTGCTGCTCACGGGGCTCTTCCCAGACCCCAGCAGCCGCTCTCGCATCCTTGTCTCTGCTTCGGGCTGGCCTGGCGGGTGCCGTGCCTCAGTTTCCCCATCTTTGGAAAGGCAGCGCCGCACCCTGGGGGCTGCTGGGGTCACCCCGGGGAACAGCGGAGCCGTTGGCTCCCGCACCCCGAGGGGTGTGGGCAGAGACGGTACCTGGGGGAACTGAGGCACTGGGGGTACGAGTGCATCTGCAGGAAGGCAGCGAGTGGCCCTGGGCGCTCCCATTGCCGGGGGTCCCTCCCCAGCGCCCTCCCGGCTCCTCCACCCACCAGTGCTGGCTGTGCTGCCGCTGGGTACCATCCCTGTGGCATCTTTACCCCTTCCCTGCACCCTAGGCACGCTGCTCCCCGGTTTGGGACCAGCAGCGCCAATTTTTGCCGGAGATGGGAGTGCAGGTGGGCGAACGGGAGGCAGCGTGATGGGCACCGGGTTGAGGCGTGCACTGTGCTGCTGGAGAAGCTCCTCCCAGCCTCAGCCCACCCGGGCCAGCCCCGGCTGCCGGCGGCGCTGCCTCCCCAGGGAGGGCTGTGCCGGCTGGCGCGGGCCCAGCCGGGGCTGGCACCTGAGCCCAGGGCTGCAAAGAGAGCTGCTTTTCTTCCTGCTCTTCTCCAAAGCAACAGGCAGGTTCCCTGTCTGCCGCGGCCTCGCATGACCTGCGGCGGTGGCCTCGGCGCGCTCCCCACGCCCCCGCTCGCAGCCGCACCACCTGCGAGGGCGAGCAGCGGCATCGCCTCCTGCCCCGGCACGTAGGCGCAGGCAGGTGGGCACCGGCCCGGCGCGGGGTGCCGGCAGCGCCCGCGGCGCGGCAGGGACCCGTCTGCTCTGGGATGGCCCAAAGGACCCAGCAGGGCGGTTTTGGGCAGCGCTGGGTGTGGGGAGCACAGCACAACGTGGCAAGAGGTGGTCCCAGGCATGTGGTGGCCACTGGGTGCTTTATTAGCCCATCTGCTGCCTCCCGGTCCCTGCCTGAGTGGGGCTGAGCATCGAGGCAGCAGATGAAGCGTGAGATCCCATTCCTGGCTTTGCGTCCATCCGGGCTGAGCCCCCGCAACGCGGTGCCCGCATCCGGAGCACGCTGTGGGTACGGTGCGGCCCATACGCAGCCTTGAGCCGTGCACGGGTGTTGGCCGGAGGATGCTGTTGGCTCTGGGGGAAAAAGCTTTGGATGCTGTGGGGAGGTTTCACCCTGTCCCACCTTCACCTCTGCTCGCACCGGGGGGCTGCCCCGGGCGCTGGGGCTCTGTGCCCCAGCACAGGCTGCAAGAGGGGTTTTGCAAGTGCGGGGTTGGGTCGTGTCCCCCCCCAGCTCAGCAGGAACTTGGGGTGAGCATGGCTGTGACAGCTTCTGCCCCACAGGGCCGGTTGTGCGCAGGTGGGGTCGGCACAGCTCGTACAATCACCGGCTGCTTTCCCGGGAGCTCCAGCTGCCGCCGCACTCCCTCCCGCTGCCCCACGCCCGCCGTGCCTCAGTTTCCCTCCTCCGGTATGGCAGTGCCGCCCCGCAGCGCCAGGGAAGCCTCGTTAGGGCTTGCCGAGCACACCGGGAAACCTGGCTGCTCCGTGCCGGTGAAGAGCAAAAATTATGAATAAGCTCTTGTTAATAAATACTTTATGATGAATCCAAATAGATTTCCTCCTCTGGAGCAATTATTGTAAAATGGGCTCTAACGCCGTGCAGGGCCAGCCCTGGGAAGGCCTGGGTGCTTTTCAGGGCCTAAGTGCCTCCTTCCATCCCCTCTAATGAGCACTTCCCGGTCATTTGCATCTGTCTCAGCAACAGGTCTCGTTACCAGGTTAACTTATTACCAAAAGCCGCTTTGGTGAACAGTTAAAAGAGGCTACTGGAGGCTTTGCTGGGGCCGCATGAGAGCGTTCCATCAGTGCCGAGTGTGCCCGCGGGCTCCGGCGAGGGGAAACCGAGGCTGGGCCGAGGAGCAAGTCGCTGCCGTGCCCCATGTGGGTGCTGGGATTTGGAGATTTTCAGGATTACCGGAGTCTCTCCACTGCCGAGTCTCCCCGTGCGGGCATGGCGGCCAGCGCCGAACTTGCCAGCCCCTGCCTGGGCTGGCGTGGCCGCGGGGAGCGGGGCCTGGCTGGGGCAGCGGCTGGGGGAGCCGGCAGCGGTTCGGAGGTGTGAGGCTGGTGGGGAAGCTGAGCATCCGCTCACAAAATGAACCCCGTGTGGTCCCTGCAGGGCCGGGATGCGGCGAGGTCGCCTCGCATCGCTCCCTGCCTGCGGTGGGAGGTGGCATCCCCGCTCCTCCCCGGCGCTGGGGCCGCGCTGGTGGGAAGCAAAACCCTCTGCAGGGGTGACTGTCCCTTCCTGTTTCCCTCCTGCTCTGCGTCCCCATTCCATGAAAACTGCTCGGGAATTTCCTGAGGAAACATTTTTTAATTGGAAAATTCAGAGTGTTTCGTTGAGCCCAACCTGTTTGGACAAAGCGCTTGAGTGGAGGATGCGCGGAGGCCCAGCCGGCCCATGTTGTGGTGCCCATGCCCGGGGCTGTGTCGCTGTGTGGCACCGAGCATCCCCCACCATGGCCAGGGTGGAAAGCACCCGCCACGGCCGAGCAGCCGTGGTGCAGAGCCCCAGCGCCGGCTGAGCCTGTGAGGACAGGCAGGAGCATGAGGAGAGGCAGCGCCTTGGCTGTGCCCCCCAGCTCCCTGGCACTGCTAAAGCCCAGGCTGCCGGAGGAGCTAATCCTGGCACGGAGTGCCTGGCAACACTCCTTCCCCCCCCATGCCACAGCAGGACTGACACCAGCACAGAGCTGGGCTTGACCCGTGCCTCAGTTTCCCCTCGCGGCATCTGGTGTGGAAAATCAGTGCTCCACCAGTCCCTGGAAGGGGGGTGCGAGGGGGGCCCCATGCTGGGGCTGGCAGCACCCCAATGCAGGCGTGCTCTTCCCCGGGTCATGGGGCTTTACAAGCCCAGGCTGGATGGGGCCCAAGCACAAGCTCTGCTGCCAGATTCCCATCCGGAAATGCCCCGGGAACAGCCTCGTCTGGGGTATTGCAGCACGTCTCTGCTTCCCAGCCCCGCAAAGGAAAAACAGCAGCAGAAACACTTAACCAGCCCTTTGCCGGCACTGCGTGCTGCTGGCTGGAGTGGGGGAGCTGGCGGGGATCGGAAACAGGGACGGAGAGAAGCGGCATCCCTGCCCTTGCTTTCTGAAGGGGAGCTGGACATGAGGCTGGCCGGTGCCAGCCGGGGCGGTGTGCCCGGCTGAGGGGCTCGCTGGCTGCATGGTGCCGGCAGCATTTGGGGGTGCCGGGCACAGGAACGGTCCCCAATCCTCTAGCCTACCCAGCTGCAGCCATCCCACCCGTCCGACGGGCTGTCCTGGTGCCCCCCAGCCACCCTTGCCTGGCCCCGCTAAAGCGGCTTAACTCCGTGTGGCATCTCAGCGCGGGATAAGCCGGGCGGGAGGGAAAGTTGGCGAGGGGCTGATCGGCTTTCAGAGCAGCTCCCATCCCACCGTAATCCCGGGGAGGCGGGAGGGGGTTCCGTGATCACTTCAGGGGCACCAAGGGCCGTAGCGGCTTCTGCATGCAATGGGTTTTTGGGGGATTCCCAGATGTGGAGCCAAGTGGGATCTGAACGTCCTTGGCACCGGGAGGTGGGGGGGAAGCCAGCTCAGAGCCCCACAAAAACTGGGGCTCGCCCTTGCCGCCCTGTGGCAGGGCACCGAGCGTCCCCTGGCCCTTGCAGCGAGGGTCCCATATCCCTCCCCCGACAAGGATAACCTGGTTCTTGCCCAACCTCCCTGCAGCGGTGCCTGGGGTGGCACTGCCCAGTGGGAGGGCAGGGATGGGGACAATGGCACAGTGTCCCCCACCAGCCCTGCAGACAGCCCTGCTGCCTGCGGAGGGGCCGGGGGATGGCAGCAATTTGTAGGGCTCGTTTGAATAATCGGCCACCAAGGAAGATCAGCTGCCCACCGCCCCAGCCAAGTATTGTTTTTGAAACTCACTGCTGCTTTTTTCAGCTCCTGTCTTACTTTTCTTTGACCTTCTTCCCTGATTTAAGACACATGCCCAGCCCCTGCCCAGCTGCACTGAATTAGCGGCGGCTGCTGGGGAGGGAACCAGACCCTGCAGCCCCCGGGGGCTCCATCTGCCCTGGGGACAGTGCCCGGTGGGGACGGTTCCACCAGGCAGGGCTGGATCCCCAGGGTCAGGATGGGTCCCTTGGCCTGGCTGGGCCCCCACAGGTGGGAATGGCTTTGCCAGCAAGGGTGGGTCCCCTGTCCCTTGTGGAGTATGGGGGGGACGCCTGTGGGGTCGCAGCTCTGGTGAATCTGGGTCCAGAGCAGGGGCTGTGTCCGGGTGATGGGTCCGTGTTGGCAGATAATGAGGTCTATTCTTGGGGGGACTTTTGGGGGGTTACTGGGGCTGTGCTGGTCGTTGGTGCCGGCGGTTATTGGCATCTACGCTGGGTTCAGGGAACAGTGGGGTCTGTGCTGGGATGTCTGTGCCGGGTCACCATGGGGTCTGTGTGGGGGACACCGGGTGCTGTGCTGAGGCACCTGCGCTGGCCGTTAGCAGGGTTTGTGCCAGGGGAATGAGTTAGGGGTTTCTTAGGGGCTGTTTTGGGGCTAATGGGGCCTGTGCTGGACTTGGGGCCGAGCGGGAGTTAGCAGGGTCCATATGGGGCTGGGAGCCTTCTTCAGGGGACACCTCCCTCCAAGCAGGGTCACTTTGGGACAGGGCTGCTTGGGCCGGGGAGCGGCCCCGCTGCTCTGGGATGAATGGGACCAGCCGCCATCTCTGGAGCTGCTCGCCCCATCCCACTGCCGGGGCTGAATCCTCCCCCGGCTCCCATCACCACCACCTCCTGGGTCCCTCCCTGGAGCTGCGCCCGCCCTCAGCACCCTCCCCGCTGTGGGGTGACCCAGGCCCGAGCACAACCCCGCAAACTGGGGCTGCCGCCAGCCACCCCGCCCGGCCCTGGCTGCCTCTCACGGGACTGGGGCGCCAAGCTGGGCTCCTTCCTCCTCCGCATTGTCACCCACCCTGAGGATCCCTGTGGGCCAAATCCTGATGGGTTAGGGCAGGATTCGGCCTTCAGGGACCAGCGTGCTGCCGCCCTGGCGATGCACGAGGATGCTTGGCCCCCTCCCTGCCATTTTCTAAGCCGTGCTGCTCCGTGCCGGGAGGGGTCCTGACACATCCCTGTCCCACGGGGGACGTGTGGGCCCCCCAGCCTGGAGGCACTGCTTTTCCAAAGTGGGGAAAGAAAAAAAAATGCGGGAAGGAGGGGCCAAGGCGAAGGATGCATTTTCCCTGTTTTCTTTCGGGGCCAGACTCATCCAGCGGCGCTCACCAGATGGAAAAAGGCAGTCAGAGCACGCCTTGTGCACGGGCCGAGTGCCAGCTGCGGGCTGGCCGCAACTGGGGCAAACTGGGGGAGTTTCCCGTCGGTCTGAAGGGAGCGGAGAGGTTCAAGGCGCTCGCTGTGGGTGCGGGAGCAGCCGGGATGCTGGGGCTGTGGGGAACCCGTCCCTTGGGCGCTGCAGTCTGGCAGTGCCTGGCACCAGCGCGGCGGCTCCGGCAGGCGCGGTGTCAGGTGGGGTTTGTGCGCCTGCCGGGAGCGGAGCTGGGCACGTGTGGGTGGGAAGGGAGAGGGGCCGGGTGCTGCCGAGGCAGCGTCTCACGCCTGCCCCTCTGCCGTGCCGCTGGCTCCGGCCACCCGCACCAGGTTACTGACCTGGGAACGCTGCCGCCGGTGGGATTTACGGGGGGCTACTGGGATGGGGGGTATCCCCGTGCATGGGGAGGGGTTCCTCATCGCTGCCTGTGCTCTTCCTCCTGGTTGCGCTGGGATGCAGCCCAGCAGACGCGTCCCCAGCGGGTCCCCTCGGCTCCTCAGCCGCCATGGGGTGGGCTTGGGGGCCTTGGCCGGGAGTGACCGCCTGTCCTTCTGCTCCTGCAGGATGAGTTCCACCCCTTCATCGAGGCGCTGCTCCCCCACGTCCGCGCCTTCGCCTACACCTGGTTCAACCTGCAAGCCCGCAAGCGCAAGTACTTCAAGAAGCATGAGAAGAGGATGACGAAGGATGAGGAGAGGGCAGTGAAGGATGAGCTGCTGAGCGAGAAGCCGGAGGTGAAGCAGAAATGGGCCTCGCGCCTCCTGGCCAAGCTGCGCAAGGACATCCGGCCCGAGTGCCGCGAGGATTTCGTGCTGTCCATCACGGGCAAGAAGCCCTCGTGCTGTGTCCTCTCCAACCCCGACCAGAAGGGGAAGATGCGCCGCATCGACTGCCTGCGGCAGGCAGACAAGGTGTGGCGGCTGGACCTGGTCATGGTCATCCTCTTCAAAGGGATCCCGCTGGAGAGCACCGACGGTGAGCGCCTGGTCAAGTCGGGCCAATGCACCAACCCCATCCTCTGTGTCCAGCCCCACCACATCAGCGTCTCCGTCAAGGAGCTCGACCTCTACCTGGCTTACTTCGTCCGCGAGAGAGGTGAGTGCCCGTCCACCCATGCCACAGAGCCGGGTTTGTCCCCACCAGAGCCAGCTCCCTGGGCCTGGGGTTGTTCCAGCTTTCCGTACCCGCAGTGTCTGTCCCAGCCCCGGCTCTGGCTCAGGAAAACCACCCGGGGACGCGTTTCCTGTTGCAGACCTTGCGAAGAGGAGCCCAGTGCTCCCTTTCCTCCAAAGTGCGGTCCAAGCGGGCGCCCCCACCCTGCCCGTGGATCCTGGCTGCCCCAGGAGGCGTGTGCGGAGGAGAGGAGGAGGCGAGCGGTCCCTGAGGATGCTCCTGGCTCTGGGCATCCCTGGGGAGGGCGTCTTGTGGGGGGTTAACCCCGCATCCCGCGCCTGCGTGACGTGGCTGCTGTGCCAGCCGCCTGGTGAGGAGCAGGTGGGTGGCGTGGGCAGGGAAGGGACAGCTCGTTCCTGGCGCATCCGCCCAGGGCTGGAGCTGGGACCGGTCCAGCAGCGCCAGTTTGCCGTGGGCTGCGGTCCCAAAGCAAAGCGAGGGCAGGAGCGGCTGAGGCTGGGGAGGGGACAGCAGTAGCGCCGGTGGGGACAAACCCCAGCAGCTCTTGATGTGGACTCAGGAGATGCTGCTCTGCTGCCCTTCGCCTGCCCAGGGCTCCCACAGACCCGCTGGGAGAATTGGGTTGGTTTCAGCACAGCAAGCAGGGAGGGTCAGACCAGTTCTCGAAGCTTTGATGATGGAAAAGGGGAAACTGAGGCACAGCAGGCAGGGCAGACAGCTGTTTCCAGGCTCAGAGGATTAGGTCCCTAAGCCATCATCCTCTCTGCTGACTCACGTCACCTCCTCGCGTGTCAGGAAGGGGAAGCTCATAGTAGCTCAGGTCAGATCTTATTTTATCCAGGCAGGTTTGCCGTCCCCGGCTGGTGAGATGCCGGCACAGACACCCTCCTGGCAGCTGGGGTCCCCCCCAGACCCCGACATTCCCCTGCACCCCCAGGCAGGTGAGGAGCCCGGAGAGGTGCTGCACGATCCCTGCGGGTGAGGGCAGGGCTTGGTTTTACGGGGGTGACGCAGGGGCAGGGGGGTCTGCGATGTGCAGCCCCGAGGGGCACTCAGGAGGCTCACGGCCCCCCCATGGCTAGGCCAGGCTGTCCAGGCCTGCGGGGACCAGGACATCAGCAACCCCCTGTGCACAGCTGCAGCCCTGAGCGGTGCCCCCCAGCTGTGCCCCCGGCCCCCGTGAACCTGTCCCCATCAGCACCCACAGCGTGGGGCTGGTGGCTCCTTGCCTGGCACCGGATGGTGACACCGTGGGCAACGCCACAGTGCTGGCAATCCCAACAAAGGGAGTGCCGGCGCCGTGAAGCACAGTGGGCATGGGGAGATGTGGGATACAGTAGGGTCACTGGGGAAACTGAGGCACGGCGGGCATGCAACCACCCCAGGGAGCTGCGTGTCGCGGGCAGGGCGCTGGGAAGGACCACCGGGCCCTCGTGGCTTTGCGGAGAAGCAGGACAGGGCGTCTGCCGCGGCCAGATCCTGCCCCAGGGCCCTGGTGGGACCTGAGGCAGGTGGGGGACACAGGCGATCGGGGCAGGGGGTGCACATGCGCAGTCGCACACACGTGTGTGCAGCCCAGCATGTGCACACGCATGGTGCTGGTGCTGTAAGCCTGTGCCTGCGCACATGGCTCGCTTGGGGGCAGGATAGGGCCCGATGGGGCCTGGCACTGGTTTTCCCAGTGGTGCACTGGGAATGGTGGGTGCTGTGCTGGGGATGGGGTGCCCTGGGTGCTGGCTGGGGTGGGGATGTGGGTGTCCTGTGCAGGGTGGGGCCGTGGCTGCTGAGCAGGGTAGGGAGGTGTTGTGTGCTGAGCTGAGACGTGGCCGTGCTGGGCTGAACTGAGGTGGGGTACTGGGCTTAACTGGGGTGCTGCGTGGAGTGCTAGTGGTATCCCATACGGGCTGGGATGGGGGCGCTGCGTGGTGGTCTGGACTGGGGGCACCGTGACCAGATTGGCTGTAGATATAGTGTCATGCTGGGCTGGGTGCACCCTGTACTGGGCTGCACTGGGAGCACCCCCTTGCTGGACTGGGAGCTCTGCAGTGGCCACGGTGGCAGCAGGGACCAAGTGCCCCACGGCAGCCACCACGGGGTCCCCTCTGCTGCTTGGCGGGCTGCATTGGGGCGCCCCTGCCAGCGGGTTCCCCGGCCATGCGCAGCCAGCGGGTGTCTCCAGGGAGGTGCCTGCCCCCCCCGCCCCATCGCGACCTTGACCCTGGCGTCTGGGTCCCCAGCAGCCGCAGTCACCTGACTGTCTAATTGGGAACACAGCGGCTGTAAATACTCTCTGATAAGGCCTGGCAGCCTCTCACTTTCCCTGTTAAGGTCGCTCTCTGCTCTGGTTAAGGGGGACTGGGATGGGACAGCAGCACCAGTTGCGGGGGGTGGGACCCCGCGGGTGCCGCAGGGCGCCGGGTGCTGCGCTGGGGCAGGCGCTCGCCGTTGTCCTGGCTCCAGCCCGCAGCGGGCGCTTCTGTGGCCCTGTGGCTGCCAAGGGCTTATCTGGCTTGCCGCGTCAGTGGGGAAACTGAGGCAAGAAGGGACGTCGGGGCAGCTGCCACAGCGGCGGGACGCTGCTCTTTACGGCCAAGCATGGCGGCACTGCTCGGGGTGCGCTGGGCGGCCCCACGGCCTCGCAGGCTTGTTTGCCTCCTCCCTGCCCAGCGTGCTGCCTGCTCGCTGCAGTTCTCTTCAGCACGCGTTGCCCCTCCGCACATCCCGGCCTGCGGCCGGCCCCCCGCAGCACCCCCGGCCCCCCGCAGCACCCCCAGCCCCAGAGGGGCCTGCGCAGGAGGAGGTTGGGGGAATCTCGCCTGTGCCGTTTCCCCCTGGCCGGCAGCTCCAGCTCCCCGCAGCCCCCCGGTTATCAGGCCAGAGCACGTGGGCTCTCAGCTCCCCCGCCTACGCCCGTCCCGTTTTGCTGGTGTCAGCACAATTTCCCATCCGCTGCTCTGGCAACGCCAAGGAGGGGAGGCGGTGGAGGAGCCCCCCGGCCCTGCTCTCTCACCTGAGCTTGGGGGCAGCCTGGGGGGGCTGGGCTCCCAGCCCCTCCAGACCGTGCCAAGGGCTCGCTCTGCTTCTTGCCTCGTTCTTGCCCTCATCCCTCTGCCTGGGGTGACCCGCCTGGCTTTCCGTGCCCCCAGGTGTAGATGGGGAAACTGAGGCATGAGCGCTACCAGGCTTGGGTGCAGCTCCACCCCAGCCCCGCTGGCCCCGAGGGGGCAGCCGTGGGGTGGAGGGAAGCAGCAGGTGCCTGGATCTGCTCCGCAGCGCAGCAACGACCCCCAGGGCACCCTGCCCCGCACCCACTGCCCCCAGTGCCCCTGCGGGCAGGGCTGGGTGCAGAGCGGGTGCAGGCTGGGTGCAGGCTGGGTGCAGGAGGGGTGCAGGATGGGTGCAGGATGGGTGCAGGGCAGGTGCAGGATGGGTGCAGGCTGTGAGCAGGGCTGGTTGCAGAGCAGGTGCAGGGGGGGTGCAGGAGGGGTGCAGGCTGGGTCCAGGTGGGGTTCAAGAGGGGTGACGGAACGGTGCAGGATGGGGTGCCGGATGGCGTTCACACAGTGTAGCAGAGNAGAGGGTGGTCAGGGCGGGGTGCAGGAGGGGTGCTGGCCGTGAGCAGGGCTGGGCTGTGCACACCGCAGTGGGGGCGGGGATGGCGCTGCAGCCCGGTGCTGGGTGTGCAGCGGGGGCGGGGGGCTGGGGGGAGCTCGGAGGTCGCTGGTGAAAGTCAAAAGCATTGCAGTAAAATGGTAATCAATCTCCCCAGTCGATGGTGCCAGGACCTTCGAAGCATTACAGAGAGGTTCCTCCCAGCAGCTCCCGATAGCTGCAGCCAGTCTGAGGGGGGTTGGTGCCCCCCTTCCTGCACCCTCACCTCGGTGCTCCCCACCTCTGTGGGCCCCCCCTCCCTGCACCCTCACCCTTGTGCCTCCACCCATCCTGGCACCCCCTCATCCCTGGACGCCCCTCTTCGTGCCCCATCCCCGCATCCCCCTCCTGCTGCCTCCCATCTCTGGACCCCATCCTGACCCAGCTCCAGGAGCCAGGGGGAGGCAGGATGGGGTCAGCGCTGGCCGCTCGCATCCTTTGGGGTGCTCTGGGGCTGGCAGGGACCCCGCAGACGGCGTGCTTGGTGGGGCGGAGGGACAGGGCTCTGTGCTGCAGTGAGCTTCTCCTGGCAGTGCCAGCTGGCTGAGACCCCCCGGGCGATGCGGAGTGGAAGAAGATGGGTGCCCAGGGCCAGCAGGCAGCAGGCCCCAGGGTGCCACCCCGCTCCCAGCGACCCCAGCACGCTGCCGTGTGCCGCCAGCAGGCAGCACCGGGGGGGCAGGCAGGGAGCTCCGTGCCGTGCCAGCATCTGCGTCTCCCACCGCCTGGCAGCCCCTTATCTCCCTTCACCAGCCTCGCCGCTGGCTGCAGTGCAAGGCAGATGGCACCAATCTGCCGGGGAGCCCGTGCCAGGGCTTTCATCCCAAGCACACCTGCTGGCCGTGCCAGGCCGGCCGTGCCAAGCGTCTGCGCAGTCCCTCCAGATGGAGAAGCAGGCATTTCCCGGGGCAGCGCCTCTCTGCCAGCCCCCCCCCCCCAAATATTTATCAGCAGGGTCCTGAGGAGATTGATGGGGTGCACAGTATTTGGGCTCTGCCGTTCACTGAGCTGGGCAGCAGCGGGCGGGCGGGCTGGAGAATCCCCCCGCACACAGATAAACACGTGCAAACCCCCCTCCCGCTCCAGGTATCTCTCTGCTCCCAGTCCAGGAGGCCAAGGCTGAGGACAGCGAGGCTGGCACAGCCCAGCGGGTCTGGGAGGAGAGGGCACAAGGGGCTGAGACACCCGAGAATGGTCAGAGGCTGGGTTCCCCCGAGAGCTGCAAGCAGCAGAGGCAGAAAGGGGCTCATTGGGATGCGGTGACCCCAGCCCCACCCCGTCCCCTGCGCTGTCACTGCCTGGGGGACCCCGCCATTGCCGCGCCCGGCCCCGCTGTT
Source organism: Pampusana beccarii (assembly GCA_013399365.1). Classification (NCBI taxonomy): domain Eukaryota; kingdom Metazoa; phylum Chordata; class Aves; order Columbiformes; family Columbidae; genus Pampusana; species Pampusana beccarii. The sequence continues at coordinate 95,461 of VWYH01009675.1, forward strand.
GGCAGCAGCCAGGGCGGTTTCAGCGTGCTGGAGCTCTCTGGATCGATGTGCCGGCGACCTTGGGGAGGTCAGGGCTTCCCCGGCTCTCCCGCAGTGCGCCGAGCCGGCGGCGTGCCGGAGCCAGCCGGCTTCCCTGCCCTGCGTCACTGCTGAAGCGAGTTGCCCCGTGCTCAGCCCCGCAGCCTCCGCCAGGGACCTGGCACGGAGCGCGGTGTCCTGTGGTGCAGGGGTGGGGTGGCAAGGGCCCGGAGTGGTTCCCTGCACCGTTCGGCGCCTGATGAATAAAAGATGAGCGAGCTCCGTCTCGTCTCGCGAGCACCTGCCGTTCCCCTCCTTCACCCCCCGCCATCCTCCCGCGCTGGCGAGCGCTGGGCCCTTCCCGGGGCCGCAGTTGCCATCCTGGCCGGGCGCCCGGTTCCGTGCCGCGCTGGCAAGGGACAGCTGGGGTGGCAGATGCCCGCGGCGCTCGCTCCCACCCGTGGCTGCAGGCGTGGAGGGGGGAGCAGGCACCTCCGAGCCCCGCGGTTGCGCTGCTGCGGCTCCAAGCCGGGTGGGCACCAAGAGCTGGGTCCCGGGGTCCCCTGCTGTGCCAGCCCCAACTCTGGGGTCTCAGCCGGCCCTGGGGAGGCCTTGAACCCACATCCTCCCCAGCCCTGGCCTCAGACCCAGCCTCGGGGTGCGAGGCACACACAGAGCACTGGGAGCGATACCTGCAGCCAGTGAGACGGGGCAGTGGGGAGAGGGGTCAGGGGAGACTGGGGGGGCTGTGCCGCAGCCAGGGCCTGTGCCATGGGGCTGTGCGGTGGAGCGGTGCCGTGGGGCTGTGCCGTGGGGCTGTGCCATGGGGCTGTGTGGCAGAGCGGTGCCGTGGGGCTGTGCCGTGGGGCTGTGCCATGCCCTGGGACTGGTCGGTGGGCCAGGGAGGTGCCGGTAGCCCTCAGCAGCAGCTGTGGGGGGCAGGCAGGGCAGTGGGGCTGGCAGGACAGCGGGTCTGCCCATGGCAGATGGGGGGCCAGGCCTGGGACCCTCTGGCTGCACCTGCAGAGCTGGGGTGTCCCCCTGCCCCCCATCTCCATTCTCCTTCCTCCTGCCATCCTTCTGCTTTCCCTCCCCTCTCTCCCTTTGCCTCCCTCTTTCCCTTTTGCCTTTTTGCTTTCCTTTTCCTTTTTCTTTTTCTTTTTCTTTTTCTTTTTCTTTTTCTTTTTCTTTTTCTTTTT
>VWYH01009675.1:96894-110853 GCA_013399365.1 Pampusana beccarii
TCCTTTTCCTTTTCCTTTTCCTTTTCCTTTTCCTTTCTTATTTTCTTTTTCTTTTTTTCCTTTTCCTTTTCCTTTTCTCCTTCTCTTTCTTTCCTTTACCCTCACCCTTTCTCTCCACTTTCATTTCTTCCTTTCTCCCTCCCTCCCTCCCTGTCTCTCCCTTCTCTCTCCCATCCCTCTTTCCTCTCTCCCATCCCCTCCGAGCAGCTGCACCCCCACAGCCCAGTACAGAGGGGCTGGGTGCCAGCACCCCGCGGAGGGAGATGCCGGGGGGGGGGTGGCACGGAAGGCTCAGCCATCCCTTTGTCCATCCCGCTCTCACCCGTCCCTTTGTCTGCTGCCATCTGTCCCCGCTCGCCTCCGCGGGCGCCAGCAGCCCTGGACGTGGCCCAAGCCTGGCAGGGCCGAGCGAGGGGGCGGCTGCGCCGCTCTCCTGGGGGGGTTCCCCCCAGCCGCTGCCGGCTCCCCGCGCCAGCCGGGGTCGGCCAAGGACAAACCCGCTCGCTCCCGGCGCGCTGGCGCTCGCTCGCAGGTGCCGGCCAGCGGCCTCGCGCCTCCCCAGCCTCCCGCCCGGGCCAGCTGGCTGCGGCCCGCGGACGTGGCAGTGGGGCGAGGGCGTCCCCCCCGCCTCAGGGGCTCCCTCCGGCCAGGCCCGCGTGGGGTTTCGCTCCCTGGGGGAGGAGGAGCTGCTGCCCCTCTGGGGGGCTGAGACCCAGCAAACTCTGCTCAGCCCATCATGGCGCTGCAGCCCGCTGGGCACGGCGGGGGGGGCGAGGGGGGAGCGGGGTCTTGTAAAGGCCACGGCGGAGGGGTCCGGTGCCCCCCGTGCACCGTCAGCCTGGCTGAGCCGGGATTTACCCAGCACACGCGGCGTTTCTTGGGGTATTATATAAAGGAGGTTACACAAGCGGGTCTGTTCCGCGTTTTACGTAAGGGCCACCCCAGCTGGCCCAGCAGCAGAACGGGCAGAGCTGCGCAGAGCAGTGGGGCTGCTGTGGGGCGCGGGGGTCTCCAGGCGTCCCCCATCCTGACCAGGCTGTTCACTCTGGGCCCTACTGATGCACGCTGTCGGGGAGGGCCAGCCGGAGGTACCGGGGAGCTGTGTGTTGCTCGTGTGTAGGTGGTGGGGCTGCGCTGCCACCAAGGGAGAGGCAGGGGGCCAGTTCCCCAGGGGGCTTAGCCCTGAGCCAGCCGCAGGGGAAACTGAGGCACGGGGCAGAAACCTGCAGGCAGCAGTGCTGAGTCCTGTCCCGTTTCCCGCCCTGTCACTAGCAGAGCAGGGGGATGGAGCAGGAAAGCTGCTGCCGTCGCCGGGGGGCCTGGGCTGTGCATGCGAACGCCAACAGCTCCACCAGCCCTGAGCATCCTCCAGCCTCTGCGCCTGCGCCCCACACCTCTGCCAGTAACACCGTGCCCTGTTACCGGCAGCGCTCGGGCACGGAGCCAGGGCTCTCCCGCAGCCGTGCCAGCCCCGGGGGGCAACCAGCCTGCGCGGACCCCCCCCCCAGGGCTGGCCCTGCTGCCCCGGGGCGCTGTTCCCATGCACCGAGGCCACGGGCAGGGAGTTGCCGTGGGGCCGGTGGCACCGTGCCAGCTGGTGGGGCCAGGGTGCCAGGGATCTATAATTCAATGGGTGGCGTCAGTCCAAGCTGCCAGCGCAGCCGGGAGATTGGGCAGCCCTTGCCCGCCCCCCCCCCACCCCGGTACACACTTTCATATTTGTAAAAGTTATTAGATCCACTTGTTTGGGTGCTGAGCGCTCTCCCCCTCCACACCAGGAGCACCTCAGCACTGCACCTCCTTCCCCCCCCAGCTGCGATGTGGCAGCAGGGCCCCCCGCCTCTTCTCTCCCATCCTGGCCCCAGCAGTGGAACGGTGCACGATGCCCCCTGTCAGTGAGGCTGGGGGGCGCGGGGGGCTCCCCAGGTTTCTTTCACCTTCCCAACGTGGCCAACCCACTTGTTGGGTGCTGGGTTTGGTGCTTTGGGGAGAGCAGAGCCGCTCCAGGAGCCCAGCGATCCCTTCGCCATTTTAGCGCACGCCAGCCGGCTGCAGGCAGCCATCACATGGCGGTGAGCGCAGAGCTTGGCCCGGCTGCGCTGTGCCGGAGGAGGCAGCCAGAAATCTGCTGGCGAGCTCGTCTGGCCCAGCCGGGAGGATTGCTGGCAGCTGGGGGGGGCATGGAGCCCACGGCCCCTGTCCTCATGCCCACGTGTCTGTGTCAGTGGGGACACGGGGGTGCTGGGAGGGAACAGTCCTGCTGCCAAACCTCAGGGCTTGGGAGAGTCCCCCGTGCACCTTGGGGTGCCGTGGCTGGGACTGTGGTGCTCAGGTCGGGGGAGACCCCTGGGGTGACCTCCAGGTCAGGGGTGGGGTGATGTCAGCCGTACTGGGTCAGGGTGATGCTGGTGGGAGGGTGTGGGGACATGGAGGGTGCCCAGAGGGGTACCCAGGGTGAGTGGGTGGCACTGCCTGAGTCCTGGGAGAACAGGGTCTGGGATGGGGTGGCTGTGCCAGATATCCTAGGAGAGCAAAGCTGCGTGTGGGGTATCGGGTACTGAGGAAGGAGGTCCACGTGGGGTCAGCTGGGGGTGAGGAAAGGGCCTTGTGGGCCAGCCTGGGGTGAGCAGGGGCCACGTGGAGCATCTCGGGGCGAGCAGGGGCCACGCAGCGCGTCTCGCGGCGAGCGGTCGTGGGTCTGTTTGCCAAGCCAAGGGCCGTGCGTGGCACCTCAGCGGCTGCCGGGTGAAGGCACGGCCCGGGGGGTCCCCAACGGCCGAGCGGGTGCCGTCCCGGGGCAGAGCGGGAGGCCGGGGAGCCCGGAGGCTGCAGCCGGGGTGGGTGCGGGGAGCCGGGCCGGCCTTGGGGCTGCAACCGCCAGACACCGCCCCGTGCCTTGGCTGGGCTCCACTGCTCACCGCTTCCAGAGCCGCTGCGAGGTTTGTTGTTTTAAGAGCTGAGGAGGGGCCGTGTCCGGCCCCGCAGTACCCACGGGCACGCGGGGGGTCCCTGCCGCCGCTTGTCCCCCCGCGTTGTGTGCTTGCGCCCAGCTCACTCCCGCCGCCCGCTCCCACACGCTTTGGCATGCGGCAGCTTTCAAAACGGGGAAAAAGAAGGGGGGGAAAAAAAAAAAAAAAAAAAGAAAAATTGAGATAAGTAGGGGGGAAAATCCCCGCACCCATTACTGGGGGAATTTCTGCTCCCTAAAATGGCTGCCTGGAGGGAGCCAAGCGTGCGGGCAAGCGCGCGGGCAGGCGCGGGCACAGGGTGGCTGGCAGCGGGCTGCGGTGCTGGGGAGGGATGCTGCAGGGCCGCGGGCATGGAGGGGCTGCCAGGCCGGCGTGGGGAGAGGGTGGGGAGGAACACCGGCAACTGGGGAGGGAGACAAAATGGCTGCGTTTGGCATTGACATCAAGCACCCCCAGGGGTGGCGCGGGAGGCGTATGAGGGGGTCAGGGTGGGGGGCGGCACGGTCCCTGCTCACAGACCTTGGCCTGGCCAGCCAAAAATAACCGTCCCAGGAGCCACATCTGCGCAAGGGACTGGGGGGGAGCGCAGGGCAGGGGGGAGGAAAAGGGGGAGAAAAAGAGGAAAGAAAGGGAAAAAAACCCGAGCCGCAGCAGGCGGGCTGGCAGCGGCAACCGCTCTGTTTTGATGGTGGTGTTTGGATTGTCGCAGCCCTTTCCCGGCATCAGCCAAAGCTGTGAAAGAGAAACACTGAAGGCCAAAGGGTGGGAGAAGGAGGAGGATGGAGGAGCTGGAGGAAAAGCGAAGAGGGGAAGAAATACACGGCCGAAGTTTTGAAAGGGCTTTGGGCGAGGGGCGCGTGGCCGGGCCCGTGCCAGGGGTGAAGGGTGGTCCGAGTGCGGCTCAGGGCCTGGTGGGGCGCGGGGAGCCAGGGGGAGCGCGGCCGTGCCGGGCCGTGCCGGGCCGTGCCGATGCCGCTGAGCTCAGCGTCTGAGCTGGGTTATTTTTAGCCAAGATGGAGTGCGGATGGTGGAGGCTTCGGAGGGTGCTCCCTCGGGGCCCTGCTGCCCTCTGCGGGGCCAGGGGGCGCCAGGACACGGTGCCGTGGGGCAGCGAGGCGACACCGCCCAGCGAGGCGCGGATGGGTGGCGGCAGCGGCTGGCGGGAGCCGGGGAGGCAGGAGCAGGGCCAGGTGGCCGTCACCCCGCCTTGGGCCGGTCAGGTGCCGTGGGTTTCCCTCCTGTGGGGAGCAGTGCCCGTATCCCGTGTGCCAGCACCGGGGTGTCCCCATTCCCGTCGCTGGCAGGGTGTCACAAGGAGGGACGTTCAGTGACTCTTCGCTGGTGGTGCTGGGGCCGTGCTGGCTTGGTCATGATCCTCCTGTGGGGTGGGAGCTGCTGGCCAGACTGTGCCTCACTTTCCCCCCAAAAGCGGAGCCAGCAGGCGTCCCTGGCTCAAACCGGCATGGGGTGGCTCACCCCGGTGTTTTTTCCCTCTTGCAGATGCAGAGCAGAGCAGCAGCCCCCGGACAGGCATCGGCTCAGACCAGGAGGACAGCAAACCCATCACGCTAGGTGAGCAGGGCAGGCCGGGCTCAGCCGAGGGGTCAAGGGACACCCGAGCCCGTCCCCAGGGTCCCTGAGGCAGAGGCAGCCCCCTCAACCGGCAGTCACGGTCCCCACGCCAGCAGCTCCTGCCACCTGTGATGAGCTGGCATGGCCTCAGCCGCGTCCCACGGCCAGCACAGCCCCGCTGGGGCCGTGTCCCCTGGGGACAGCAGCTGGCATGGGGTCCCGTGGGGGGGTGCAGCCCCCAGCCCTGCCGTCGCTCTCAGCTGCAGGGGAGCTGAGGCCCAGAGCAGCCCCGGGGTGTCCTCAGCAGAGAGCACCGGTCAGGGTGGTTCCTTGCTTGGGGAGGGAAGTGGAGCAAAGCCCGTCGTGGAGGGGGCACGGGTGGCGTTACAAGGGATGTGGGGAAGTTGTGGTGCCCTTGAGCATTGCCACAGAACAGTGCAGGGCAGGAGGCTTGGTCCTGTCCCACCCCCATCACTCCCTCCTCTCTCCTGCGCAGATTCAACAGACTTCCAGGAAAGCTTCGTCACCTCGGGGGTGTTCAACGTCACTGAGCTCATCCAGGTGTCCCGAAGTGAGTGCGGCTGTGATGCCACCGCCCCAATCCTGCTGCCTGGGCATGGCAGCATCCTGACAGCTCCCCATCCCGGCTGCAGGCCGGGGCTCCCCTCCCTGCCGGGTGGGGGGCAATGCCGGGTCCCCTCTGATCCCCTTCTCTCCCATCAGCGCCCGTGGTGACAGGCACAGGGCCAAACTTCTCCCTGGGGGAGCTTCAGGGCCACCTGGCCTATGACCTGAACCCCTCCAGCACCGGCATGAGGAGGACGCTGCCCAGCACCTCGTCCAGCGGGTGAGTGCCAGCGGGGCCATGCCAGGGCCACGCCGGGGGGAAGCCAAGGGGGTGCCGGGGCTGTGCCAGGGGGATGCCAGGGCCGGGATGAGCACGGCCGCAGGCTGCTGGCCGCCTCACTGCGGAGGAGGTGGGGCTGGGTCCTGCTGTGAACCGCTGCTGATCCCTTCCCTGTCTCCCAGGAGCAAACGGCACAAGTCGGGGTCCATGGAGGATGACATCGACACCAGCCCGGGGGGCGAGTACTACACCTCCTCCAACTCCCCCACCAGCAGCAGCCGCAACTGGACGGAAGACATGGAAGGGGGTAGGTGCCTCCCTATAGGGGCCTCCCTATAGGGGCCCCCAGCCAACTCAGCGGTTCTCTATAGATGCCACCGTCACACCTCCCTCCCCTGTGAAAGCTCGGGCACTCTGTATATGCCATGGTGTTGCTGTAGGGCCCCCAGGCCTAAGCATGAGCTGGCTATAGGTGCTGTGATGTTGCTATAGGGCCCCCCCAGCAAGTCACTGCTTTTCTTTGAAGGCTGTGGTGTTGCTATAGCGCCCCCCATCAAGGCACAGGCTCTCTATAGGTGCCGTGGTACTGTTACAGGGTCCCCTGATTTAGGCATCGCATCTCTATAGGTGTTCAGGTGTTGCTATGGTCCCCCCCATTTAGGCACAGGCTCTCTGTAGGTACCACACTGTTGCCACAGGATTCCCCCCCCATTTAGGCGCGGGTGCTCTCTATAGGTGTTCGCTATGGGGCCATTCTAGTGCCCCAGCCCCACACCGGCCTCTCCCAGCCCCACGCCAGCTGCCGGCGCTACAGGCAGCTTGCTTTCTTGCTTGGCGTTTTTTTTTTTTCCTTTCCTGTCTAGACAGCCCCAATTAGCTGTTCATTAAGAAAAAGGGGGGGGCTGGGCTAATTAAAGCGATGCTGCGGGGCTGGCACGGCGGCTCCCACGCCCCGGGGCTGCCTTTATGGGGCTGCAGGCAAAGGAGCCGCTCCTCTTTCTACCCCCTTGGCTCTTATCCTGCCTCCCTGTGCCCCCAACAACAGGGCAGGATCTGTCCCAGCCCCCCCAGCCCTGCCAGGGCCTGGGGGGTGCCTGGAGACACTGATCCTGTCACAAGGAGGCCTGGGGAAAGCAAGTCCTGCCCTGGGATGGTGCCCCGTATGTGCCGGGGACTGTGCCCCATCTCAGTCCCCATGGGGCTGGTGATGTGTGGGGCAGGTGGGAGGGCAGGAGGGTCCCAGGGGAGTTGTGACCCCTTTCACAAAGTGTTGCAGGTGGGTGTGCAGGTGTTTACAGTGGGAGGGGGCCATGCAGGGGCCTCCCTGTCCTCCACCAGAGGCCTGATCCAGGGCAGGGATGAGGGGGCGGCGGGGGGGCTCAGCCGTGGTGGCAGGGGTGTTACGGCGATCTCGTACGGGATGTTCTTGGAAATCCTCCTAACCCCTGGCTGAGAAGGGGCTAAACCCATTACCGGGCCTGGGCCCAATGGCCGGAGCTAAAGCCACAGTGGTGGGGGATTAACGTGCCCACTGCCCCCTCCCGCTCGGCCCCGTGCCCCAGGGTGGCCCTCAGGGACCCAGGTGTCCGGCGTTGTGTGGGAGTCCTGGGTGCTGGGGCTGCGTTGTCCCTGGAGGCGTCTGCCCCGAACTGGCACCGTTCTGCCTCCCTGGGAGCGCCCTGTGCCGGGAGGACGTGTCCCCCAGCCCCAGGGGGCCTGGGGAGGTGGGTGCCCAGTGCGGGCTGCAGGGTCACAGACGGGCACCCACCTGTGCAGCTGGGGGGCGCGCACACACGGGCAGAGCTGTGTGCACCCGCACGCACACACGTGTGAACACACGCTCACGCTGGTGCGCACGCATGCACGTGTCCATACCTGGAGATGCCCGCACACCCTCCTGCACACACACAGACCTGTTCGCACACACACTCACACTCACGCTCCCCATGACTGTCCCCAGGGCGACCCTCACCCCAGGAACGAGCACCCCAGCCCCGGGACTTTGGGGTCCTGCAGTGGGTGCCAGGGCCTGACGCTATGCCCCGCTTTCCCCAGGCATCTCCCCCACCGTGAAGAAGACAGAGATGGACAAATCGCCCTTCAACAGCCCGTCACCACAGGACTCCTCGCCCCGGCTGAGCAGTTTCACACAGCACCACCGTCCCGTCATCGCGGTGCACAGCGGTGAGTATCCTGGCAGGGAAACTGAGGCACGGAGCGAGCGGGCAAGTGGGCTGGGGGCCAGGGCAGCGGCCTGCTTGCAGTGACACTGGTGGGTCCCCCCTTTCTGCTCTCTCCCGCAGGTATCACTCGAAGCCCACACCCGTCGTCTGCGCTGCATTTCCCCACCACCTCCATCCTCCCCCAGACGGCCTCCACCTACTTCCCCCACACGGCCATTCGGTACCCGCCTCATCTCAACCCGCAGGACCCGCTGAAAGATCTCGTCTCGCTGGCCTGCGACCCGTCCAACCAGCAGCCCGGACCGGTAAGGATCCGGCCCTATCCCTGCGTTGCACCACCAACCTCGCCGTGGGGCAACGGGGGCATTCCCTGGATCGTCCGCTGCCACCGCCATCACTGCCACCACCGCCGCCGCACGTAGGGTCTAAGGGTGCTCCGGTGGCATCCGGGTGCCAGCACGCAGCCTGGTAGGGTGTTCTTACCGCTGAAGCTGGGGCTGAGCCGCTCTGGCTGGTGCCTTGCGTTGGTTCGGGAGCGCCGCTGCACCTGGTCAGTGTTGGCGTCTGGTTTCTCCGGCAATGAAGGTGCCTTCCCCTGGCGCAGTACCGGGCGCCACCTCGTAGGGGAGGCAGGGCGGTGGGTGCCAGGGCTGAGCCGTCAGCTGGGGCTGGGGGTGTCTGGTGGGAGCGAGGTGTCCAGCGCCGGGTCTGTGACTGTCGCCGAAGAGCCACCGTCCGCCTGCGCGCCCGGGAGAGCGATGGGCGCCGCGTTCCCCGTCCATCCGCGCAGCCAGCGGGTGACCCGTCAGCCCTGCCGCTGTACCTGTCCCCCGGCATCCCCAGGGGGTGGCAGGGCTGCACCGTGCGCTGTGAACCTTCCCTTACCCCAGCACCCCACCCAGCACCCCGTTCACCCCACACACAGCACACAGCGCACCCAGCACCCCACACACAGCACACAGTGCACCCAGCACCCCATGCACCCCACACACACAGCACACAGTGCACCCAGCACCCTGTGCACCCCATACACACAGCACACAGTGCACCCAGCACCCCCCCCACAGCACATGGTGCACCCAGCACCCCCTGCACCCCACACACACGGCACACAGTGCACCCACCACCTCACACCCCATGCACCCCACACCCCACACACCCCACACACGGCACACAGTGCACCCAGCACCTCACCCCCCACACACCCCACACCCAGCACACAGTGCACCCAGCACCCTGTGCGCTCACCACCCAGTTCACCCACATCCCCAGGCTCCCTTTGTGCCCGAAGATGGGGTTTGGGGGTGTCCATATTCCCGCTCCTGTGCCCTCTCGCACCCCGCTCTGCCCCCCCGGATGTGAAGGGTCTCGGGGAGACCGTCTGAGCTCTGCCCAGCCGCCCCTCGCCAGCAGGGCCTGATGCCAGGGTGAGGGTCACGGCTGCTCTTCCCCGCACAGTGGCTCAGTGCCGGGCTGGCAGGGGCCAGGTTTGGATGGGTGCCCCGCTGGGTCGGGGAGCTGGGACAGGAGCCGTTGAAAGCTGGTGCTGCGCTGCCACCGTGGGGTGCCCCTTCCAAGGCCTCCCCGCCGCCACAGAGCGGGGGCACGGCGCCCCGGCTCCAGCATGCGCCGCCCCCCCCAAGCCCACCCCGACCCCCTGCGCCGCCGTGATTTCCCTGTCGCTGGCGCCGACCGTTCAGGGCTGCTCTGAGACCCAACAAACTCGTGTGAGCGGTGAGGGATGCTCCGTGCCGGGTTGCACCAGGGGCTCACCGGGCCGGCTTTGCCGGTGCTGCGCGTGCTTCCTAATGGCTTGTGCTGTTTGTTTTTCTGTCTGTGTTGTGTCCCCAGTTAAATGGAAGTGGTCAAGTGAAAGTGCCCAGCCACTACCTGCCCACGCAGATGCTGGCGCCGCCACCTCCCCCCGGCATGCCCCGCTTGGCCGTCTCTCCTGACACCAAATCCACCACGACAACTACCGAGGGAGGGACGACCTCACCGACATCACCCAGTAAGCACCCCGTGGCGCCCACCCCTCTCCCCGGCCTGGCTGGACCCTCCTCTCACAGCCCCCAAAGTCCCCCATCTAGTCTTGGTGCCACCGGGGGGGTGTTGGCGGAGGTGGCCTCCCTGCAGCCGGGGAGAGGGCGGCAGCCAGCACGCAGTGAGTTTGCTGGGTCTCAGGCAGGTCGGAGCGGGCAGGGTTTGGGCAGGCTGTGTCGTGTCCCCCAAGCCAGGGGGTCCCGCGCTGGTCCCAGGGACCGGCCTGAGCCCCACGTCCCTCTGAGACGGCTGGGGGAGCGGGAGCGGAGCCGCCACAGGACTCCCCGAGCCGATGTCCTGCCCAAATCCCCCCCAGCACAGGCAGGGCTTGCGGAGGAGGCTGTTGCCTTTCTGTGCCTCAGTTTCCCCGCTGGCTGGTAGTGGTGGTGCTGCCGGTGATGCAGGGACCAGCCAGCACGGGTGTGGCGCTGGGGCTGAGGGCAGCGTGCCTGGCTGCACCACACAGGTCTGCCGTCCTCCTGCCGCCACGGGGGTCCCCAGCACTGGGGACCCCAATCCGGTCAGGGCTTGTGAAGTGATGTGGTTTCAAGGACTGTGTGGGCCCCCCAGAGCCCTTGGCAGGAGGTGCCTGGGGAGCCTTCGTTAGCAGTGGTGGCTGATGAGCTCATGCCCCTCTGCTCCACCTCGGGGTCTTCAGCGCCTCGGCCAGGAGAACTTTGGAGTGCTGGGCCTGGGACCTCAGAGGGGAGACGCTGGCGTTGCCCCTGGGCTGGCGTTGGGGCGCGTCACAGCTGCGGGACACGGCGCCATCGCCGCGCTCTGCGACGGGGGTGTCCCTGCTCCCATCCTGCCGTGCCCACGGGACACTTTCCAGTATCCTGAGAAGCTGCCTCATCCCCAGCGTTGAGCCCTGCCCGGGCGCGCTGTCCCCAGGGGACGGGCCACTGCTGGGTGCCACCAGCCGGTGGGTGTCGAGGTCAGGTAGTGTGGAGAAGTCAAAGCCCGGACAATGTGGAGGGGAAGAGCTTGGGCTGGTGTGGCCAGGCCAGCGACGGGGCCACGGCCACGTGGAGGGACCTGGGCAGTGCCGGTCCCCCCGGGCTCAGGGAGGGATGCGTGCAGGCCCTAAGGGGCGCAGAGGCCAGCTGGCTGCGAGCCCCCTGCGCCCCCCTGGCTCCCGTGGGGCTGAGCCCAGGAGCTCAGCGGGGCCGGGGGTCCCACTGCTGGACCCCGGCTGGGTGGCGGAGGTGGCAGCGGGGGGGATGTGGCGAGTGGAGCTGGTGGCTCCCGTTGCCCTCACCCCACGGCAGCTCCGCTCAGGAAGCCAAAACGCTGGCACAGCAGAGGGGTACCCGCCTACGCTGGCACTCTGGGGGTGTCCTGCCCCCCCAGCCAGCCGTCCCCCTGAAGCTGGCCCTCCAGCAGATGCCAGCACGGGTGGCAGCGCCTCGGGCACAGTGTCCTTTGGCCTCTGCTCGCCTGCTGCTGGGGCGCAGCCGGGGACGTTGCCCGGCCACCAGCTCCAGGTGCCCAGGACTCCTGTCCCAGCAGTGCCAGGGAGCGGGCCGGGCTTGGCCCTCGGGGGGACAATGGTGGTGCCACCAGTAGCCCCGTTAACGAGCTCTCGTTTGTTCCCCAGCCTACTCTGCACCAGGCACGCCCCCTGCGAACCGTTCCTTCGTGGGATTAGGACCAAGGGATCCTGGGAGTATCTATCAGGCACAGGTGAGAGGGGGATGATGCTGGGGGGACCTTCCTGCCCTCGCCCCGGGCACCGCCGCTGTGGCATCGTCATGGGCATCGCCGCCGTGGGCCTTGGCCGTTGCGGGCTTCACCGTCGTGGTATCAGTGCCGTGGTGTTGCTGACATGGGCATCCCCACCGTGGCATTGCTGCTGTGGTATTGCCACCATGGGCATTGCCATGATGGGCATTGCCAGCATAGCATCGCTGCCGTGGACATCGCCACCATGGGTATGGCTGTCGTGGGCATCACCGTCATGAGCATCGCTGCTGTGGCATTGCTGCCATGGGCATCCCTGCCATGGCGTTACTGCTGTGGTGTGGCTGCAGTGGCATCATTGCCATGGGTATTGCTCCCATGGGCATCGCCACTGTGGGTGCTGCCACCAGGGGCATCGCTGCCGTGGGCGTAACTGCTGTGGGCATAGCTAACACGGGCATAACAGCTGTGGGCACTGCCACCGTGGGCATCGCCACCGTGGCATCGCTGCCCTGGCGTTGCCACTGCGGGCGTTGCTGCTGTGGGCATCACTGCCTTGACACCGCCACTGTGGGCATCCCCACCATGGGCATTGCCGCCCGGTACCCTGTGCCAGGGCCTCAGGCACTGCTGGTGGCTTGGGACCACCAAAGTCCCCCGGGGCAGAGGGAGGTCACTGCCGTGCCCACACCTGGCACCTCACTCACCTCCCCGGCCTCCAGCAGCGCCGTGCCCGGCACCGCGGCACAGCCAGGCGTCCCAGGCACCCACAGCATCCCTGAACAAGGGACAGCGGGGCCATGGCCCCTCTCCAGGTGGGCACAGGGACCCTGCTCTTGCCTGGCTGTGGCTGCCGGCCGCGCCAGCTGCAGCGGGACGTGGCGTGCGCCTTTGCAGGGGCTTTTCGGTAGTCCTGTGTATTTTTTTCACCAGTAATTCGTGAGCTGGTGCCAGCGCCGTGGGGAGTACCATGGGGCCAGGGCAGGAGTGCCAGCACCTCGCCTCGCTCGTGGTTTGAGTTGACCGGCCTCGGCGGTCCCGGCGGGGGCAGCTCGGCGCGGGGGGGTGCCGCCGGTGCCGGGGCAGGGAATGGGTGGCTGGTTGGCGCCGTGCCAGGAGCACCCCAGGGTGCTGCACCCGCTGAGGGCGAGCGCTCAGGGCACAGAGCCGGGCCATAGGGCACCCAGGGGTGCTGCTCTGTGCCAGGGTGCGAGCACTTGGGGACCACCAGCTGTGCCGCGGGGCACCCAAGGGTGCTGTGCCATTGCAGGGGGCAAGCACTGGGGGCCCAGCTCTGGCAACAGCCCCCCGCCCTGCCTCAGTTTCCCCAATCCTACACGTAGGCAGAGCACGGTGGGGTGGGCACCCTGGGGCCTTTGGGTCCCTAAAGAGGAGACATGGGGCAGCAGCGGGAGAGCCCCAGGGGAGCAGGATGCTGGGGTCCCTGCACCCCCACGCCCCCGAGTGTCACAGCCACTCACAGCCCCAGGACTCCAGGGTCCCTGTCCCTGTGTGCATGTGTCCAGTCACACTCTGGGAGCCTCTTTAGGGCTCAAGGATGCTCTACGTGGGGAAACTGAGGCACGGGGGGAAAGAAAGTGGTGTCCCTGGGAGGAGTAGCTGAGACCTGCAGCTCTCAGGTCATATGTGGCGGGGCCGCGAAGGGTTAAGGGAAGCCGCGGCCTTGAGCTGTCTCGTTGCCAACGGAAACCAGACATGAGGTAATCGTGGACGAACTTGAACTTGGGGCTGGGTGGGGAGAAAATAGGAGGGTGGCAGGGGGCCACCCTGAGGGGTCCTCAGCCCCGTCACCCCCAACCTGTCCCCACACAGGACCTGGGGAACGCGCCCTTCCCTGTGCTGGTGCCGAGGGCCCGGCCACCAAGGGGGACACGGGTGGTGTTGGGGCAGAGGCCTCACGAACTCAGTGCGGGAACGGGGCCGCCAGCGCCGCGCAGGGCAGCGGGGCGAGCTGGGCAGGGTGACAGTGCGGGGACAGCGGTGTCAGGGTGGGGGTGACGCACTAACGCCAGCCTCTCTGTTCTCTCCTGGCAGTCCTGGTACCTCGGATAACCGCCGCTGTGCCGCCCCTTCGCCTCCCTTCTCCTCTGCTTTAGGCACCCCCAGAGGAACATCCCCGTCCCCGAGCACCAGGCCCAGCCTTGCGGTGACGACGGAGAGCGCAGGCTCACGACGATAATGATGATGACAACGACGACAAGCAAAACCCACACCCGGAGGAAAGAGCGAGGGAAAGAAAAGAAGGAAAAGGGTCAAACTTTTTTAAAAAGAGAAAAAAAAACCAACACAACAACAACAAAAAAAAAAGAAACAAAAACAAACAAAACAACAATCCACACCAGGAGGACCTTCCCCCCCAGCCCAGCGATATGCCAGAAAACGAGGAACCGGAAAAGGAAAAAAACCCGCGAAACCGAAAAACGGGACAAAAGAAAAGAAAAAGAAAGAANCCCTCCCGCACCCCACACAGACTTTTGGATGGTCCCCGGGCCGGGGGGGGTGCGGGAGCGGGGGCACCGCGGGCGAGGGGGTTCCCGCCAGATGCGGCGGCGGTGGTGCCGCTGCCGTGAAAGCGCCGTGGGGTGGGCGACGCTGCGCTGCGGTGACGCGGTGACACGGTGACGCGGTGGTGAGGTGACGC
>VWYH01009680.1:0-29513 GCA_013399365.1 Pampusana beccarii
AATAATATAAAAATAATAAAAAATATACCTGCTCAAGGAACGAAACCGTGACATGGTATTACTGAATAAGTTTTGGGGACAAAACATAAGGGAGAGGACAAAACCAGGGAGAAGAACTCGACTTCAAATACATACACACAGCCGCACCATTTTAAAATGCCGCTCGAGATAAGTTTTAAAAGGCCAGACAATTTGCTTGCACACATAACGAGACGGGTTATTTTAACGGAGAACAAACGCAGATCTATTGCGTAAAATAAGCTGTGATGATAATATTCAATACCGAGAGGCTACCAGCTCCCATCGAGAGGAATCTCACCAAAAATACAGGCAGAGAGGCTGACAGGGGGCTTGGCGGCGTCTGCGGGTTCAACCGACTGCGACACAAAACTCGCCGCTGATCGGAATGATCCGTGCGCACGAAGAAAACGACCTCCATTTCTGCATTTAAACTAAGACGTGGGACTCAAAAAGAAAACACATTGTACATGTTCTGGTACATTAGGTTTCTAGATTCCCAAAGCAAAACAATGTAGGAAAATTAACCATCAGAAATCACTAAGGAGACTGGCAATTAGCTTACAGCAAGCTGTTTCTCACTAATGACTTTTTCCACTTTAGTTTTCCCAAAATCAAATTTATAATTTTTCCTTCATTTTACATAAACAGTTCCAGAAATATCTGCAGTTATACACACCATGTGCTAGCGCTCAGCACCAGATATGTTGTAAAAGCAGCGTTTCCAAAGTTTGGAATCGCATAACCAAATAAGGCACAGAATATTTAATATATGAGCTATTTTTCATAGAATTCAAAGATACATTGATGGATGCACAGTATGAAGTTGCAGTGATTCAGAGTCCAGCGCGGCTTGTCCCATACATTTGAACATTTTAAAAATATTTGCAGGGCCGTGGCCTGATTTCTTGGTAAAAGACTTGGAACTTAAAGTGCATACTAATTTATTGTTTATTAACAACCTTTTTTCCCCCCCAGTAATTAAGTACTAACATTTTTGCTTAGAAAGACAGCATTAGACCTAACTGCACATCTGATATTTTAAGATGTTTTGATTAGAAACAATCAAGTTAACTAATTAGAAAAAAAAAAATAAAGACATGCAGCAAAATAATTGCTATCCTAGAAATCTCAGCTTTAGATAAAGCATTCTCGATTCACCTGTGGGAGCTCACTCTAATCAGTGTGTGCCTAGCGACCCACGCCAAATTTACACCACATCTGAAAATGCCGACTGCGATGCAAATCAACAGCGGCACAGACAAAATTTGTCTCTGGTCTGGCTTTAAATCGGTGATCGGTATTGGCACCCAAGTCTGTACCAGTTCTGGGTGGTCTCTGGCAAGCCCCTCAGTTTCCAGCTAGAACACTTCTTCTCTATGGTCTGGTGCTTGTATTTCAATGTACTTCAGCACAGTGACCATACTGGGAAGAGTGTTGATTCAATTACACAGTATTACCTCCATCTCTCAAATAAATGCATTTCCAAGAAAGATTGAGTTCCTATTTTCATTGAATCGAGTAGATTAATGCAAAGAGAAGTTACTTTTTACCTCCTTCACTGCACGTCAATAGAGTTAAATCCCATTCAAATACTTTTTATCTTAAGTCACGCAATGTAAATCTTTCCGTTTGAGGCTATGACATTTTGATAATAAAACAGGTCTCTTACGGGAGGAGCCTGTTTGGAAACACCCACCTGAACTGCCACGCTCTACGAAACACACCTGAGGTTCATCTGTTCAGACAATTCTATTGTCTTGCATCTGGGCAGGAACAACCCCAGGTTCCAGTAGAAGTTGGGAACGAGCTGTTGGAGAGCAGAGTAGGGAAAGGGAGCTGGGGTCCTGGGGACAGCAGGGTGCCCATGAGCCAGCACTGGGCCCTTGTGGCCAGGAAGGCCAATGGGACCTGGGCTGGATGAGAAGGGGGTGGTCAGTAGGTCAGAGAGGTTCTCCTGCCCCTCTGCTCTGCCCTGCTGAGACCACATCTGGAATATTGTGTCCAGTTCTGGGCCCTCAGCTCCAGAAGGACAGGGAACTGCTGCAGAGAGTCCAGCGCAGCCACCAAGATGCTGAAGGGAGTGGAGCATCTGCCGTGTGAGGAAAGGCTGAGGGAGCTGGGGCTCTGGAGCTTGGAGAAGAGGAGACTGAGGGGTGACCTCATTGATGGGATCAATATGGAAAGGGGCAGTGTCAGGAGGATGGAGCCAGGCTCTTCTGGGTGACAACCAGTGACAGGACAAGGGGCAATGGGTGCAAACTGGAACACAGGAGGTTCCACTGAAAGATGAGAAGAAACTTCTTCCTGGTGAGGGTGGCAGAGCCTGGCCCAGGCTGCCCAGGGAGGTTGTGGAGTCTCCTTCTGTGCAGCCATTCAAACCCGCCTGGACACCTTCTGTGTAACCTCATCTGGGTGTTCCTGCTCCGGGGGATTGCACTGGATGAGCTTTCCAGGTCCCTTCCAACCCCTGACATTCTGGGATTCTGAGCTTCAAGACAATTTTCTGAAGCTAGCTGTTAAAAAGAACTGATGCCAAGTGTCAGTATGTATTCCTAGACATCCAGGAGCCCTATTTGAACAAGGTCACCACATTTTCCCTCGTTTTGCAGCCTGTCTTGGTGCGGGCACACGGGTGACACCGCTGGCAGGCGGGCTGAGCAGACACCCCTTCCCACCTCCCAATTCCCTGAGCTCCCGACTCCTCCTGCAGCAACACCCGCTTCACGTGTGTGAGGAAAATCCTGCATAAAGCACAGGTAGACCCTTTGGTAAAAGGTTTGTACTGCAAACTTTTGCATGGATTATATAAAATTCCTGGCCTAACTCCAAATTACTCACTGAATTAAAAATGATATGAAGCTGAGATTTCTACATGACGATGCTTTATTAATAACAGCAGCGGCGGCATTACTGTCTGGAGCAGCCTCGTTCCTATCTCACCAAGAGAGATCAGTATTATCTTCGTGTGGTTAGTGGATTTTTGGATTATAAAATCCTTACACGGTTAGCCTTTCATGAAGCATTGTTAGGGATTAAAAGCATCTTTATGAACATGTCCTCATACAACGAAATCATAACAATTCAACTTCACTTTACCCAGAGCAGGAGAAGCATGCCAATTAAAAGCTCTGTTCGGCGGGTTTAATATCGCAGGTTGAGAATGGGTTAGGCAATAAACTAGCAAAAAGATCTCAGCCCAGAGAGGATCTCTTTTTTTAATGTCAAGCCCACTTTAAATCTCCTAAGCCGTTTATAATGATAGAGTTGCCAAAAATAGCCTAGCTAAAAACCACTGAATTGGCTGCATCTGTTACAGAACAGAAAGAGCCACAGAACGTCACAGAATATTAAAAAAGGGTCTTAAAAAACCCCAAAACAACAAGTAAAGATGGTAGATTCTGGAGGTTTGCCTTCTATTTGTACACAAAACTCGGTGCACCTGTTTTAGGTACAACTATATCTCCATATTCATTAATAGTACCACTGCCAGTGAGTATATACTCTGATTTTTTTCAGTCAAAAAGTACCACAGCAGCATCAAATGACACGATGAAGTCTTTTGGACAACAGGATTACAGCATGGAGACTACTCCCCTGCATCCTCATTAATACCTCCCTCCTAATTAATACATTTTAACCTGTTCTTAGCAAGGTTTTGTTCCAGCTCAGTAGCGCAGGTGAGCTGGATCCGCTGTGACGGCACCGAAGCACCGAGTGCAGCTGATGAACCGCCAGGAATGTGCTGACAGCACCCGGCGACCGCTGACTTTTCAGTTTGGCAGCAGGCTCGGAATAACACGTCAGCCGTGAAGTATCAGATATCACCGATAAGGCATTATTTTTCAGCAACATACGCCTTGTTCGCAGTTGGGTCCATTTTCATAGGGGCAGCAAAAAAACGCCAATTCATCATTGTCATCTTAGAAGTAAAAAAATATTTTAAAGAAAATAATTCTACGGTAATATTTTCTCCAAGTTTTCTTCTCAGAATGAATTCTTTTCCTTGAATTTTTCCTCAGGTTGCTGGAACGTAACACATATTTGAGCCTGAGGTGCTATATCCCTGCTGTTACAAGCAAACCAAAGTCAGGATCCTTCTATGGGGAGGGCTTCATAGGAGCTTCTATTTACATCTTGAGGTATTAACGTACATGTGAATCTATAAAAGCTCCCGACTCTCGTTTCTATTTAACAGAGGAAACTCTGTATTTCACTGGCACTAACTGGAACTCCCCGGCCATTCTTCAGGCTCTTGGCTGTCACAAAAGCCTTCGAATACTCTCGCAAAAATTGCTCAGTCTGTGATTGATCTACGTAACTTCTCACCATTACCCACCTGTCAGGTTAGATTTCAATACATTAAATGCTACCTAGAATGCTCATCGACACTGCCCATGCCACTAAAACAAAATTCCAAAGGATTTCTAGAACTAAGTGTGTTAGAACTGGTTATTATATGACACTGATTATGGCAAGCAACCATATATTTGATTTTCCAGTTGGAATTTCCACTTGACAGCTTCATGCAGCAACGTGCCAGAACCAAATATTACGGTCTAACTATGCGCTAAAGCAATTAACTTAATCCCCAACATTTCTAAGCATCTTAATTAAATTTATGGACTCTTTCCTCTCTCATTCCCATGCTACTAAATAGGAAAAAAATAAGTTCCCTTTCCAAGGGGAACAGTTGATCTACCGTAAGAAAAGCTGTCTCCAGTACTCAATTGCGAACACTGAATCATATATAGGTTATAGGAGTGCTCTAATAGAAGAATAAAGTTTCACACGCTATTTTCTCAATCACTGATAGAATGAACTACAACAAGATAGAATGAAGTCATATTGCAATCTTCAAGAAACAAATATTAAGTCCAGTCTTGAAAACATTCTCCTCAATGAATAATAACACTATTTACAGACTCAAGCGAAGAAAATGCAGCCCCAGCCTTGCCTTCGATTCAGTTGCAAACTGGATACCAGAGTAGAGCATAGAGAACAGGGAACAATGCTCTACTGGGGAACACAAATTATCCAGAACAAGCGCTGGTTCTGATTCAATGATCATCAAGAAGTAGAAAATATTATTAGGTTATTCATTTTGGCAGTTATCTTTAAAACCCAGAGTTTTCACATTGTAGATACTAGAACAAAATTATTTTAAAAACCCCACGAAAACAAAACCAACAATAAAAACCATAAGTAGCAAAGTCTCACAGTTACTGAAGACACTATTCCAGAACCAACCCTCTACAACCATCAACGAAAGTTACTAAAAAATTAGAAAGAAATTGCAATATATCACATTGTATACTTAGTGATAAATATTTTCAGAAGGTCTTTAACATTTCTATGACTTACCAGCAGTGAAGTCATTATTTAAATCTATAAACGCATGAGAGTGCGGTATATACATTCGACTTGCAGTTTCCAACGTAGCGTGTGACGATAAGTTCCTACAGACAAGAATAAAAAGCAATACATTTCATCAGTGCTCAAGGACTGCCAATCATTAGATACCTTTTAAAAAACATCGCGAAACTTTACACAAAATTGAACAGAAGTCATGTTCTCCTAATGCTAAGATAAAATCATTACTTAGCTTACAACACACTAAGTAACTGGAGTAACTGTTTGAAAGGTTGTGTGCAGGGTGACTCGCAGCACAGGGGCCTCACTGAGATTTTATTAACTTTCTAAAGCAGCTTTTTTTTGTACACAGACCAGTGTCCAGAGCCGTTTTACTCTCAGTACTTCTCAAAACTACTGTAGGATTCGTAAAGATGAGCAACAATGGATGTAATTACATGGTGTTAAAGCAGCTCCTGCCCACTGCATGTAAATGGACTTTGTTTTCAGGCACTTCAAAAAAGAAAAATCACCCTAAGAATTAAACTCTCACATTCTGATGGACTAGAGGCTCATCGTGTCATTTCCCAAACAGGTGATGCTTTGATTTCTTTCTTTATAAACAGACACGCTCTGTTGGTTCCTGTTCTAAAAATGACCGAACTTCCAGCAAACCTCCCTATTAGCAGCGCACTGAAACGTAACAAATCCTTCAAAAGCCAAAGCGTTGAATCATCGGATATGTTATTTTCAGAATCCTTAGCTAATGCACTCAGAAAAAAAATCTCAATTTGCGCTATACGATAGCAGGACAGTTTATTATTACTGTCTGGAATGACTTTGTTTATTCCACCGACATTACATGCGTATTATTAAAGTCCTTATGTTCCGTGACTCATTTTATGGTAAGAAAAAAACCACCACAAGCTTCTGATGACTTCCCAGAGATCATAACTAAGTCTTAGGAACACTAAATAGAATCACTTAATCTTAAAAAAAAAAATAAAAGATTTTCTATAGTTTTTTGTATGTATTCAGTTTTGAAGCTAGCTAAGAAAGCTATACAGCTCTGGTATAAATTTAAGACCATTTTACATTAAAAATAGAAATTGCTTTTCTAAGCAGGTGACATAAAGCTGTTTTCCACATACAAGACATGGCTTATGGTGTCACCTGTAGCTCTCAGTCTCACTTTGAGTTGTAACACAAGTTTATTTGTCCCCTAATGCTACTGAAAGGATTTCTTCAACAGAATTTAACAAATCCCTCCCATTTTTCCATATCTTCAAAAGCTCATAATATTTTTTTTAATATATAATCATTGCAGGGTGTTCAGAAGCACCCTTGTGAGTTTGAAATCTCTGTTCCATAAGCCATCAATTTAAATAAAAGTAATGGTCATAAAATTTAAGTTGGAATTAATAACCAAAACCATGTTGCCAAGAAGTGTATAGTTTCCATGTACACATCTAAATGTTATTTACCCCACATCACTTCTGAATGATCCCTGAGGAAAACACCCAGTTATGGATTTGTTAAACAGACTGACGGGGTTTGGGGGAAAAAAACCTTATTTCAACATTTCTGAAGGGCCACGGAGATACAGGATAGAAAACAGATCTGTTGTTGCCATAGAGACAGAGAAACCATCTCCTCCTGTCTGCAGCGCTAACAGCGGCACAGAAGAACACACAGACTTCCTAACACACGCTTTATTTTACAATAAACTTCCGTACCGATTGTGTGTGAACCTCGGCCACCTGTGACCAACACAGCTGCTCCTGACACACACAGCAAAGACCATTAAGATCCATGGTACTAAGTGACATTCAAGACAATCCTATCAAGCTCATCAAAATGCTGCAAAATAGCGAGTTAGAAGATGCAAACTTCTCCAAATGACTGATTCACAGGTCCAGTCTGCTAAGAAAAGATAAGCCCAGTTCCGAATTTTTCCAAGAGTGGTTTTCATATCATCACAAGGCTAAGAACAATGCATTTATTTTGATATTTATAATCCAACTCACATCATAAAAATAATTTCAGCTATCTTTTGAGCACATCCTTTGACATTCAAGAAAAAATCCTCTAAACCAGGGAAAGAGTTCCAATTCGAGTATCCCTCTTTTGAGGCTGCTCGCTTTTTCAGAGAACGCCCGGACCCACAACACTATCAATGAAGTTCCTTACAAAAGTCAAAGATTGAATGGCTGCTAAGTTCAGTTTGGCGTAAGCCACAGAAAAAGATGTACAGAACCATAGTTTTAGTTCTTAAAAAAAAAAAAGCCATCCTGTTCGATAATGAAACTTGCACTGACTCAGAGTCACACAGTGTCCTTGGATACAAGTACAAGAAGCCAAAAATGTGGATACAAATAAAAAAGCCAAAGGTTGCTTTTTCTTTATCCGATGACCAGCTTCAGAAGCAGGAAAACTGAACGGAACATGAGTTATCCTTCCCCAGGGTCCAGCAGTATTTTTAACAAATAGCTTATAACTTGTTTTCAAAAGAGAGATTTAAAGTTCCAGTACTTCTCACATCATCAACCTGTCACTTCATCTATAAGACTAAATGCAGCTTAAATTCTACAGATGTTACTTAAAACCTTTGCTTTGTATTTTTATACAGCACAGAATTCCAGATAATCAATTTCAAAGTGTACTAAACAAGGGAGACTATAACTTTTCCAAGAAACAATATCCGATTTCTCATGCCAAACAGCATCTTTGTTTTCTCAGTTCTCATGGAACATCTGCTTCCCCTACAAAACAACTATTTCTCCTATAAAATAAGACTTTAAAAATTAGATGCAGAGTGTCATAGAATATTTAAAGATGCACATGGAAATGAGAGATTCCAGTGTTTGCACAGCTCCAGTTAAACATGAGTCTTATGCCTCTTTAATAAGAACAGAAGTGGATGCACCAGGACTAACTTACTGAAATTCATGCTAACAAACAAACACTTAACTTACCCGCCCAGAAATATCTGTGGCTTATTTGAATCGCTTGTGACACCAAAGACGTCAGGAATCAAGTCTCCATTAAAGCTGAAAATGCAAAACAATTTCAGTAGCGTCAGAGCCATTCCAGGAGCTGCAATTAGCCGCTCCTCAGTGAACCTGTATTTGGTTATTTGGCATTTCCCCACCCAGCAATGAAGAATTTTCAGCTGTGTCACCTTTTCTGACTTCTGGATTCCTGAGCTGCTGGCGGCAGCAGCTCCTGCCAGTGTTCTACACTATGCCATTCATTTGATTTTTCAGCTCTATTTCCCCTCTCTTTTGTTCAGCATTTCACACAGAGGGAATCGCACTCTGGAAGGGACATTCACACAGCCTGATAAGCCAGTAAGGTTTTTGCTTTACAAAACTCACCAAAAAGAGAATGGCTCTTTTTCTGCATAAAGCAGACTACTAAAATAACAATAATAAAAAAGCTTATTTAGTTACTATTGCCAGGATGATATAATACACAAGATTGCTAAAGCTGATTGTTATCATAGAACCATTTAGGTTGGAAAAGACCATTAAGATCATCGAGTCCAACCTAACACTGCCAAAATGGAGAGTTTCCCCAAACAAGTAAATCTGCTGTCAGTTTGAGCTATTTCCTCCTTTAATATTTGCTAAGATACTAAAGCAGTCCTGAAAAGACTTTTTAGACTTTTTTGGTTTAAGATTCTAAAACGTGTATGATAAAAACACATTAAAAATTCTTCTTTGAAAATGTAGTTGGCTATAAAACACTCAAACTAAAAATGATTGATGATGCCATTTTTATAATAACTTGTATTTCTTCCATCAAAATGAATCACATAGCTTATAGCATTTTGCCTCCTTTATACTCTCACATTAAAAAAAAAACAAGGCAAAACCAATGAGGGAACATACACTGCATATAACCCCAACTTTAAGATAATACATTGTCAGAATTGTACTGTATATGAAATATTAAAGACAAATAAAGCAAAGCGGCATTTGATTATGTAAGAACTGCTCCTGTGCAGTGGCAAGTTTAAACTAAAATCCAGTTGATTGCACATGTTCTCTATTTTAACAGTCAAGAGTAGCAGAAGTTCTCTTCAGAGGAAGAAAATAATTTTTTACCTTCATATTGATTTTACCAAAAGATTTGTGCCATCAAATTCCTGAAGAAAAAATACAGTTGGCTTTTCCCTCCACTTGTATCTGAATTCCGTATATCCCACAGAGCGTTGCGGGTGGAACACGACACAGAATTACTGTTTTGATTCACTCACAAAGAGCGTAAGTGACACACTAACCTGTTAAAAGTCATGGTGCAACTTTCAATCAATGAAGTTCTGTAGTTCCTACAGTTTCCTCTGTCTCACTACATCATTCTTTGCCAGTGAATGCTAAATATTGGTAAACTTCTGCTATCTACTACTCTCAAATAAAGTCATCACTTTCCTTAGTTTCCTCAGTGTTCTTATTCAGATTGCAAACATCTGTTTAAAACAATGTTTAATCATCTTTTGTTAGACCAGTTGATATTACACAAATCACCCTGTTCTTAAAAGATAAAGAGCATGTGTTTCAAATTTTAGCATTAAAATACATTTAAGTTGCTCTTAGTCACCATTGTAAATGTTTTTTTCTAAAAAAATAGGCCATACTTACTCCATTACGAGAGGCTCATCATGAAAAGTCTTATTTAACATAGTTTTATGGTTAAGATCTGAAAACAGAAAATATTAGTTTGCTTCAGTTACCAATATGCTACGACAGCTGCATTTTTAACTTAGATATCATTCTATTTACAACCATCAATGTAATTATAAAAAAAAAATAGATAGATAGATCTAAATAGATCTTAGTGAAATCTGTTTCTATGTACAACTGCAACCACATAGACACATGAAATCTGAAATAGCTGGGATGATGAGAGTCTTAAAGTTTAATATCGTACATAAGACCTCTGTTTAATGTTTTGCCACTGTAAAAAACATTCTTCATCATATACACCGAGTGTCTGAAATGAGGATTAGAGGCAGATTGCCTAAACGGGAAGTGTGGATTTTAAGTCCCAATGAGGTTATCACCCCTCAGACTTCACTTTTACTTGTAACCCAAGCTCCTTGCTACATCATCCCCGTTTCCTTTACCTCTCTGGAACGTTTCTGTTGTTTCCAGCTCCCACATTTCCCATTCCAGTGCCCTCCTGTTGACTCCTAACACCCATGTTACCCAACCAGCACCACACACCTTCCCAGCAGCCTCACTACATACCAACCGTGTCCTGAATTCTTCACCTCTGACTCCTTTTCTAAGCCACACGTGCTCATTTGTGCCTCTCCCAATATTTGTTTATTCAGAAGCAAGACAGCATAAATTAATCCAAATCCTTCATATTCTTCCCAATACCTCCAGTTCTCTTTAACCCTGACCCAGTGCACTTTCCCAGGGTGCTTGTGTCATCTCTGACTAAAGCCAGAAACAAAAGGTATCTCAGGCCACCACTTGTAACTATTTCACAACAGTGATCATGCTTCAGTAGTTTTTGTGGACTTAAGAGTATCTTCTTTGGCTTTTCTGTCCCTCAAAGCCTGAACTCCTCCCCAAACCCTTTCCTAGCAAAGTCAACAGAAAACAGAAGAGACTTCAAGAGTTCACAGAGCCCGTGACTCGACCCTAGGACAGAACCAGCTGCACTAGAACACTGCTAAAAGGCTCTTGGAAACTCGATTCTAAAGTTCTTGAAAACTTCCAGTGACAAGGACTCTAGAAACCTCTCTACCAAAACCTACTTTAATGTGTCACTGTCTTCAAAGAATTTAGTTTAACAGAAATAAGAGGGTTATATTACTGTTGGTAAGGTTAGGTAAGATATTTTTTAAGTTTGTGCACTAAACTTTACACCAGGTTCTCAGCACATTTTCAATTCAAGAGAAGTCTTTTGAGATAATCTTTGTGACGCTGACATGCATAATGGGGACACCATGAGAAGCAGCGCTTCAGTTAACAGGTTACTGTCAAACTATAATATTGTTTGGTTATGTCTGTTGCATGATATAAAGCAAGATATATATATATATATCTCTATAGAGATATATCTATCTATATCTATATATATAGATATAGATATATAGATATATATAAAGCTTTGCTCTCTCATTAATTGCTGAATAGAGCTTAAAAGCAAGAGAATATATGGGTATGAAAGTGAATAGCTGCTAACCCCTATTTCAGTCGTAAAAACAATCACTACGCTGTAAAATGAGTTATAACTTTCTGACAATACTTTGAATTATTTAAAAGTCTAACAATCTTATTAATAAGAAGTCTCAGCAACTCACCTAATGTTTGGTTGTGCCCCCAGAAAATAAACACCGAAAGTTCATCTCTGCCATGACTTTGCGCCTGGGTAGTCAGGAGAACATCCATTTGGGAATCACCATCATAATCTCCAGGAACTACACTGGTTATGGTAACACCGAGAGATCTACAATTAAACAAAAAACCCCATGTGCAAATAATTGTACAAATGTGAGCATGAAAATCGAAAGTACTTATATGCAAAAGTAACTTTAAATCAAGCATTCTACAAGCTGTCTTTCTCTAAGGAGGATGACATTCTGAACTCTAAACTTGAGCCAATGGGCATTTTTCAGCCATACCCTGTCTGTTAATGCTACCTGGACTTCTTAAATCCCTTCATTTGTTGTAGAACTGGTCCTCAGCAATATATTTCAGAGAGCAGGATCTTTCGGTTGCATTCCAAGAGCAAGACCACGAAGCAACAGGAGCAGTTTAAGCAGCAGGAGTCAGACACATAGCTCGGACTTTTTAAAGACTACATCACCTCCTCCCATCTTCTGCCACATCTTACCATTCCTTTGAATGGTAACAAATGTTTGTTTGTTCTCTCCACCTTTTTTTTACTTGGTTAGCTACTCAGAGACTCTGCTCTACACACACAACCATTAAGAATTAAAACCAGATAATTTCTAATGCACTAAACAAATTAGCTCCTTCCAAGACAGGAGGGAATAAGGAAAAATAAAAATACGTAGAACTATAGAAGATGAAGCTGAGCTATAACAGCAATTCAACTTTTAACAGACATAATACTATAGTTAGTGTTATTCATAAGCAATAACATACCTTGTAATAATATTATTATTAACGTTATGGTTAAAATATATATCTACATAAACAGACAGATCGTTTTACAGTTATTAAAAACTGATCCTCTTTTAAAAGCCACATTTAAACTTCAGAAAGAAACAGATCTCTACACAGAAATACCAAAGTGCCATTCGCTGTTACTCTTTCAAAAGCAGATGATACTGGCTGGATTCTGTTAGTAACTACAGCAACTAGAAGAATTGCCCTGAAAACACATCTTGGGACAGGGACTAACGCTGCCTGCCAAGAAGACTTGATCTACTATATGGAACAATAGTTTGCTTTACTAGGAAATAAAGTCTTGAAAAAACAAGTCGACTGCAAAAATACTCAAAGATATTGTTATTTTTAATACTAATTAGATGACAAAGTCGCAAAGCATAGAAATTCCACACCTGTTAGTTAACAATATGAACAACAAAACTCATGCCACAAATTCTGTCATCTGACCCACAAAATCCAAGCAAATAAAATAAAAAACATATCAGGAAATTTATCATGGAAGTGGTCTAAGAACTGGAGCTCTAAGGGCAATTGAACAGCACAGTCAAACCAATATCCACAGCACAGTCAAACCAATATCCACAGCACAGACAATTCTCACCACACTCCCAGTGACTGCAGAGATGCAGTTTCAAGAAAAACGGCCACTTGCATTGTTTCACCACTGAATATCAATACTTACTTCATGGGTAACTTCACACGGGGCTTAAAGTAGGGTTCCTTTTGGTCAGCCAAAAAGATAATCAGCTCATTTCCTGCAAAAGCAAGGAAGATGATGAATAACAGAGGAGAACCGTAAGTGGCTTATAGACAAAAACAACCTCTGAAAAGCTATGCCACAAATAGTCATTCCTCACAGTAGCAAAACCTTTGAAAGACTTCCCATACAACTCCATCGTTCTCATCCAAAGGGGAGCAAAAGGAGTCAATTCAACCCATCGACCTCATGCCGGCTCACAGCAACACTGATAGCAAGAACCTTCTGTGGGGCTTAGTGTGATAACAACAGCAGAGAGAAAGCTCTCACATCACTTGAAACACAACTTCCTCTAGCGAATTAAGAAATAGCACACATGGAAAAGTAGTAGGCGTCAGCTCCATACAAATAATTAAAGCTTAAAAGCTAACTCAAATGAATTCTGTTAATACGGTCTCTGACATCGCAGGATCTGATACCGCTTTCCCACGTCAGCTGACAAAAGCACTGTAAGTGAACCTCACAGAAGTGACCTGGTTCCCTGCAGCACTCCCTCCTTTAGAGGCAACGATACAAGCCACTTTCCTTTAATTATTTCAGGAAGATCTAAATAAAAACCTATACTTTATGTTTCACAAATAACTGAAAGTCAGGGAAGGAAAAAAAAAAATAAGCTGAACAACGAAATGTATTTTCAGTCAGTAAACCACAATACACACACACTTACTTCTGCAAGTAAAATAATAGTTCACAGCTAAAGAAAGAAATACCGTTTTTTTACTCATCCTTTGTTATGTTTGTTTTCTGCATTCTCCAAGAAACTCACTTCTAGCACCCCAAACTGCAAGAACTAGGTTACCTAACCAAAAATAATTCCATGGTTCCAAACTGGAGTCACCACAGTAGATTCCATGAACATCATTCTGTGGCAGAGTTCACAGCTATGAAACTACAGAATATATGTTTCCTGGCTACGAAAGAAAAAAGACAACTGCCACAAACGTATTTGCCAAGGAGAATATGCCAGCAAATGAGTAAGTGAAAACAAATCCTTCCAAAATGGACAGAGGAGACTAGTGCAGTCCCATCTGGCATGAAGATAAAGCCTGGCCTGGACTTTCACCTGCCTTCGTATCATCAATGTGGTAAAGCAATGATGATGACAAAGAAGCAAACGTGGTTTTAAACATACCACGTTCCAAGACAGTTATACCACTCAGAGATTAGATTTTATAGTCACTAAAGGTAGGTTTATGAAAATTCCAGCTCAGTGCTCATCAATACTCAAAACAAACGGACTCCTGGAAATTATGAGATGAACAGAAAACAAAATTACTATGCCACTCCATCAATCCACAGTGCACTCATCCTAGATGTTATCTGCAGTTCTCATCCTCTCATCTCAACAAGAATACAGAAGAAAGGAAAAAAAGTACATGAGGAAGAAAAAACTGAACAGCTTCCAGGCAAACAACAATTACGTGGATTAGAAGTCTTGAGCCTGAACATGTGAGTGAGGATAGCACACAAATTTTCAAGTTGGCCAGTGCAAAGCAGGTGGGTGGGGAATGTTCACTCGCTGCCTGCGCTGCTGCAAGAGGCACCAAGCACAACCAGACCCGGTAGGTTACAATCCCCCTCGCTCACCCTTGGCTTGTGTACACACAAACCGGGTAAGTGCATGAACAATTCCATTTATTCACATATATTAGTGTCAGAAATCGGCTAAACCCAAGGCCCGTTGGTAATTCTGAATTGTTCTTGCAACAAGACACTTTTGAGATGAGCTTACCTATTACATTTAGCTGGTTTACTCTCTTACAAAGGCCTGAGCATCAGGTATCTGAGCATATGAAACATAACTCTCACTACAACAATGTAATTCAAGATCAGAATACTAATATATATCCAGCAAAAGGCCAAAGACATCATCCCAATTTCCTTAGTAAGGGGCAGGATTATTAGGACTGTGCTTCTCTACCAGATCACTGTTCCTCAAAGTCGGGTATTCTCTCCAGCGCTGGCTGCTGTTCATTCTGCTCCTTAGAATCCTACTATTCACAATTGGCTATTACTTTTTTAAGTTTCTAAAACCTGTAACTATCCACACTTTTATATGCATCCATCTGGAAAATAACGAAAATTATCATTGATGTTCATTTAAAATTGAATCTTTCAGGGCATTTTTTTCAGAAGATGAGCTAGTGGAGCATTTTCAAGAAGCCACACATTTAAATATCACAACTAGATGGGAAATTCACTCATGCTTTGTCAAAGCTACTTAAAGAAACATTGTTGAGACGGAAGGAATAAAAACAGGTAAATTTGAACATAAATTTATTATCTTAATGCATAGCTTTAAGTCAGTAAAATAATCCAAGATACTAATATCTGCAAATAACACTGACCACCAATAAATAAGCTCTGATTTGGGGTGCGCTCATATCTGAAGCCTAAACAGAAACCCATGAGAGATGAGATCTGTGTGGAACTGATTTATCCAGCTTTCCACTTTAACATAATGTTTAAAGTAGGATAACATTTAATTTATGCTCCTTACAACTGTGAAATGTTCATCTCTGTCTCCCAAAATACTATGAAAGGAGAAAAATCCAACTCCAAACAGTTGTCAGATTATTTCACAACCATAAATTCAACTTCACAGACAAATACTACACTACAAAGCCAGGTTGTACTGCAAGTTGCAAATATCTGTTTCCATACAGAAAGTACCTCAGGAGCAAAGCAAATGTCAACTTTAGCCTAGGAAATAATTTAATTGCTCGCCCTCAGCAATGCTGAGGACAGAGCCAAATGCTGAGGGAGGTGAAGAACCTGCAGCTCCTGAGCCAGCGGCCACCGGGCTGAGGGGACCCAGGACCCCCGAGAGAGCCCGGCCCTGCCTGCCGGGAACAGAATCCCAGAATCCCAGAATGTCAGGGACTGGAAGGGACCTCGAAAGCTCATCCAGTGCAATCCCCCGGAGCAGGAACACCCAGCTGAGGTTACNCCAGTTTGCACCCATTGCCCCTTGTCCTGTCACTGGTTGTCACCCAGAAGAGCCCGGCTCCATCCTCCTGACACTCACCCTTTCCATATTGATCCCCATTAATAAGGCCATTAATGGGGCCGCTCCGGTGTCACCGTCCCCGCCCGCCCCTGGACCGGCCTCAGCAACAGCCGCCCCCTCAGGGCCCCGAGCGCTCCCGCCCTCCCGAGCGGCGCCGCTCTCTCACCGCCTCGCAGCACGAACAGGTCCGTCTGCTTGTCCGAGTTGAAGTCCCCGAAGGCCGCCAGGGTCCCGTAGGCCTCGCCGCCGAAGAGCTGTGCCGTGACGTTCTGCAGGGCCGCGCCGGGCGCCGCCAGCAGCAGCAGCGCCAGCCCCAGCCCGCCGGGCCCCATCCTGCCCGCGGCCCGGGCCCCGCGTCACTTACGGCAGCGCAGGGGTGTGCCCGCCACACAGCCGGCCCGCTTCCGGGACTGACCCGGCGGCTTTGCGACAGCGGCGTGACGGCCCGAGCGAGTGTCTTTACGGCTGGCGCTGGCAACAGGCGAGGTGGCAGCCCGGTTGCTGGCGGCGGTGCTGAGGGCGGCCCGGGAGCGGCGGAACGGCGGGACCTCGGCGGGATGGCGGCGGCAGCAGCAGCGGCCTCTGCGGCCGCCCATTTGGCCGACGTGAGCTGGAAGATGCTGGAGCTTCGGGCTCGCTCTAAACGTTCAGGTCTGAGCTCTTGGCTCCCTCTGCTCGCAGCGCCTCTCCCCTCCTCACTAACGGCCCCGCTCCCGCTCTCCGGCCCTTTGGCCCTGTCCGCCCCGAGCTCTGGCCGCCCCGCTCCCCGGGCCTGCTCTGCCTCCCCCTCAGCTCGCCCGTCACTCCTGGGCCTGCCCGCCTGTTCCCGCTGCCCACAGGTCGCTCCGATGGCGGGCAAAGCCGGGATCTCCTCAGGGCAGTGAGATCCCCTCAGGGCAGTGGGATCCCCTCAGGACCAGGGCCCGGTTGGTCACAGCGCTGCTGGCCCGGGCTCCGCCGCGGTGTCCCTGGCCCGGTGTCCCTGGCCCGGTGTCCCTGGCGGGTGAGGGGACTGACAGGTGTCACTTGGCAGCGCGGCTGTAAGAGGAGCTGCTGGGGCCCTGCTGCTGCCTGCAGTTTACAGAGCTGTCAGACAGATGAATTTTTAAATTGCAGGCACTTACATGAAAGTACCAGATTTTGCCAGGTTTGACTTAGGGAAAGTTTGTTGGTTGTTTTGTTTTGTTTTTAATGTGAGAATTTCTTATTCTGAACTTGGGTTGCTACATTCTGGCCTAAATGCAAGGATGATGTTTACCGAGCAGGCTTGCATTTCCAAAGTTCAAAAAACTCCATATTTCTTTTTTTTTTTTAATAAAATACAGTCTTAGTACGGCTTTACTTGTTAATGTTCTAAAGAAGTAGTTTTCCAAATGATCCCTGTGGTGTTTATATATGTGCTTGTAAAACTCAATCATTATTTCCTTATTTGCATATTTGATTAGTTGTATTGTGGTAGGGACCGATCAGACAGATCAGACAGTGTGAAAAGAGAACGGGACTTCATGAGGGCTATTCATAAGGAAAATTGATTGATTAAAGACTGGCCTGATTCATATGGCTTTAAGAATTCTGCTTGTGTATAGTATTAATTTGCAAAATATCATCATTAAGACTGTCCAGTAAATGAGTTCTTACTTTGTGGCCAATTATGATGACATGATACCGTTCTCTGAAAATTGATTTACAAATATAGCTATAGAGCTCTACAAAATAAAGTCTGGAACCTGCACATTTGGAGTTTGTGAGTCCTGAGGCAGCACATTGACTTTGGGCTTCCCACGTGGGTCCTGGGGCTGTCGAAGGCATTTGGCAGATTTTAAATGCTTTTAAATGCATGAGTTTTTTGCTGCCTTCTACTTTTTTGTTTAACATATAACAAAGTGTCTTCTGGGATAATGACAGGTTATTATAGTTCACTACCTTCTTTTCCTGTTCATAGGGATTTCATCATTTATATAGTAACTGAAGAAATAAAGACGATTTTAGTTGAAATACTTTTCTGATATAAGAGATGATTTTTAAATCATTTTTTTATACAATCTTTCAGTTAACGTTCCTATCTAAAAATGAAGATGTTCTTGTTTCTCAAATTCACTCCTGCATCTTTATAGGTATGTTGAAATTTGTAAAACTTCAGAGGTTTTCTACTTCCTTTCTGGCACTGTCAGAAGGAGACGTGGTTGGTGTAATTGCTGAAAGTGGCTGAACCTCCTCCTGAGGTTCTGAACTGCCTGATGTCTGTGCTCTGGACTCCCAGTTTACAAACAATGCTCTTTGTTTTGGTCATTTTTTAAAGTATGATGCTTAGCATAAGATATAGTAAACATGGAGTATAGACTCATGTGCATGAAATGCAGGAGTGATTCATGTTTTATAGCGGACAGCAAAGTACCATGTAAAACCCTGTCCTGTAGGAGGTAATCCATATCTTCAGGTTTATTTATAGTAAATGACGAATTTCATTTTTGCCAGTCAAAAACAAAATTTCATTGAGAATTTTTCTTTTTTCCTTGACAAGTAACAGTTAGGAGCAGCTTGTAAAGATACTCAATAGTTGGCCAGTCTGCAGCCCTTGACATTTAGGTTACTTTAAAAAACATAAACTTCTTTAAACATTTTGGAAAAAAATTGTCATTATAATTACAAACTATTTTCTTAATTTACATTCCCAACTGAAAGCTGTTCTGCTTCGAATAACTGAGGTATTCAGTACCATAAGCAATAGTACATGATGACAAGAACCACCCTAGTGTTAATTCTACGTGGGATAAAAGCAGCACTATGCATAAGCAGAATTTTAGCTCCCCGTGGTTACTATTACTTAACACTTTTATATGCACTAGTTAAATCAGTATTTTTATTTGACCTTGAAATATATCAAATAGATTTTATTTAGCACCTTTTGACATTAGTGGCAAATTTCCTATTGAATAATAAAGCTACAGTCTAGTGTCCAAAAATGGACTTTGTTTAAACTGTGTCATTTCACTCATGTAAGTTTTATGGGAGTAAAAGGAAGATAAAATCAATTTTTAGGGTAGAAGAGGGAAACATAAAACATAATGAAACTTTACTACCCTTTGTGCTGTGCACTCTGTCACGTTAATAACTCCACTAACATTGCTTTCACTTAATTTAATGCTGATTGCCTTTAACATTTACTAAACAGTTTTGAAAATTGCTGTAGCTTAGCCTGAGCCGTTTGTGATTAGCTGCACCAATTTGAAATGGCCAATTTGGATGATGACAGAACCTCCTCTGCGCATGCTTTTTTAAAATTTGGTAAGTGTGCAGTTCCATGTTTTGTTTTTGTTTGTGGCTATTTAACTCAACAAAAATAATTGTGTGTTTTGTGTTTTGTGCAGTGTTTTGTGCTCGCAGTTTTTTAGCACTGTACAGTCGAGCTTAAAAATTTGAGCTCTTTCAGTGAAAATTTCTGAAAATTAGAATCTGCTTAGGTTGAAATCTACTGTTTGGATCTTGCTATTGTGTTTGTGTTTTGTGTTCTTGTATCTCTCAGTGCAACAGTCTCTGAACTGAAACTTCTCTTTTAAGATGATGGTCATGTGAAAAGTACACTAAGAATGGTGTTTACAATTATCTCCTAAAAAAACCCAATGTGAGTGTTTTAGAGAAAAGAAGTAAAATTTCCAGTAAGTCAGTCATTGTTCCAAATTGTGTTTTGGAAATTAAGTGGAAGCAAGTTAATGCCCCTTGGCACGGCTTCTCTTCAGGTGCAACAGAAGCTAGAATGTGTGAAGTTGTGAAAACCGCTCCTGGTTTAGCTCGTTATATTTGAAAAGAGTTTAAATGGAACAAATGTGTCTGTATGTGAAGGCAGCTGGTCTGGGGAAACTGTACGGGACTGTGTTTTGGTGTGTGAACCTGTGAGCAGAGCGAGTGCCGGGGGAGGCAGCAGGGCCACAGCTGTCACTGACCAACCTGCCCTGGCATTGCTGCTCTGTCTCTTGTCATGTCAAAGGACACGTGAAGTGTTGGCATTGTAGTAAAAAAAAATACTTTTTCCTAATTATAATATTATATCGATATTTCCTCTTTCTGTTGATATGATGCAAACCAAACATTTTTAGTAATTTTAAGAGCTATAGTTTTGAGTTCTCAGAAATGGCAATGAATGGTTTCCTGCCTTACTTGTAGCATTTACAAGGTTTGTGTGGGAGACTTTGGCACTGTGGTGTATTTTGGTTACGTGAAGCCCCTGGGTACTGGCATGACAGTCAATGTTTTATTTCTGATATTTAGTAACTTTGGTGTGGTGTTAGTTACTGTAAATCCTGAAATCAGTAACTTCAATTAAGTATAACGTACTGCAGAGAGAAATCACTTCAGATGATTAGGAAACAGAGAAAGGACAAAATAAATTGGTAATTATTTTTTCTTTCTCCATGAAGTTCTAATTGAATTACGTGCACAGCCTAGCACTTGATTTTTTGTGATAAATGACAGTTGAAAAGGTTTGTCACTTTAAAATTATTTAAATGGAACTATTACAAGATTTTACTAATTTTTACCTGTGTTGTTATCGTCACTCAACCTAGGTTAGCCTTTGTACCTCGTGTTTACTCCTAATGTTTATTCAAATAGAGGAATACCGTAGCACCTCTTTCTTCTTCCTACCCCAGCTGCTCTCCTGGGGTTTCCTTGCTATGTTTTCACTGAATTGTAGAACAGTTCAGTTTGGAAGGGATGTTAGGAGGTCATCTACTTGCACCTCTGGCTCAGAGCAGGGGCAGCTGTGCAGTTGTATTTTCCTCCTGGATGTAGTGATTAAAAAAACCCCTTAAGTTCATGGAATCAGAGTTTGGATATTTACATATGTGAGAAGTGAGTTTTCCTTCTAGTAGAGGTGCTACTGAAAACTATTTCCTGATATCGCCTTGCTCAGCTACATGGGTTTGGACTTAGAAGCAGATATGTTTCATGGCAGACAACTTTTAGAATAAACTGTATTGTATTCACCAGTGTTTCTCTTCAGTTCTTAATTATTAAGTCTGAGCTCAGGAGAGATTGCAAGAGAAGTCTCAAGGGAAAGAAAGTATGATATTGGGAGGATATGGTTTGTTGGTACGATATAGTTTCTTAAACTTTGCTGTGTGAAGAAATAAAATCCCCTTTGGTCTCAGTGGCTTCTGCAATGTCAAGATGTGTTGCCCATACTAATGTTGGGTGATGAAAATCACTATGATCTGAGATCCAGAACTTGTTCTTGTCTCAAGTGTTGGATTCCATCCAGAATTAGTGTAGCATTAAAGGACTGTGGTCAGTTTTTGTTCTCATTTCATTTAGAAAGAAATCTGGTATTCTCAGCATTTTTTTTTTCCCTGGTCTGTGCTGATTTAATTTTGCAAGTAAATGTATTTTCTTTTGTTCTTCTGACATATGAAGGAAATAAAATTCTTGCTGTGCTGTTTCTATTTGTTTGTGATTAAACTTCGAGGGAGTGGTTCTTGTGGTTTGTTGTGTGGTTTGTTTTTTGGTTTTGTTTTTTTGTTTTTTTTTTGTTTTTTTTTTTAGATTCAGTACCTTGAAAATCTGAATAGTCCATCTTTGTTAAAATACGCAAATCTTTATCTGTAGACTAGGTCCAGAATTCCATTCTGATGTCTATTTTTCTTTAATAACTGCAGTTACTGGCATCTTGAAGGATGTGTGGTGTTCAAAGCTTCCATATGTAAGAATTTGGGAGCTGGGTTTCAAAATGTTGGCCATAGCTTTTAATCTAAATATCTGGGCAGTTTAGAGCTCTTCTCTAAAGAGCAATTAATGCTAATCTCAAATATAACTGGAGTAAAGTGGAAGTGGATGGGAAAGTACTTTAACATGAGGGTGACATAATGTTCTCACCCTCCAAAGGCTGTATGTACACAAGTATTGACACTGCTAATAGCTGACCTCAGAGAGGTCATTTCCTTCAGTTCTTTATTCTGCTTAGAAGAGATAATTAAACTGTACATTTTTCTTGTAATTGCTGTACATCTGAGTTTCATCTCCTGGATGTTTTCTTACAGTTTTCATGTCTTAACTAAGTCAGGAATATCTTGGCTGTTTATTACTTCAGTTCTACACTAGTAACTGATATTCCTGTTATCAGTTATTGGGCTGTTTCAGATTTCTTCCTGTTCTCTAACATTTTGAAAGGAAATGACTGTCCTTTCTAGTAATTCTTCAACTTGAAGAATAGTGAAATTGTATTACTCTGGAACCTGTAAGTAGTAGGAGATGAAAGGGGATTCAGTTTTGATACAAAATATGGATATAGTGTATTTAGTCAGTGCAAGACAAACAGGTACTTAATTGGACTTGGGATAAGGATTTTGAGTGTTCTCTTATAAGACATTGAATATATTAATGCAGGAAGCAACACTTCGATTTCCTGGGGTTTTTTTAGGTATTTTTGGAAGTAGTTACTGACTTGCACCTGTCCAGTTCTGACACAAGGAAGTAAGGGGTATATTTCATTCTTTGTGGAAGAAAATCTGAACTACCGTATATCCTATTTAAATTTTTATAGGGTGGTTACATTGGCATACAGCCGAAGGAATACTAAACCAACAAAATATTTTTTGTATTCCTTCCTAGCATATCTGCTTATTTACCTGAAATAAAACTCACACCGTGTGGTTACAATGAAATGAGATATTTATGAAAAATAGTATTTGAAATTAATGTCCTCATTCTGTTTGTTCTGAACGCTACCGTACAAATGAGAACTCAAGGGTACTATTTACATGTGTCATTCTTTTATGTTTAAGTGTTGCAGCATCTTGCTGCTGTATTTTTTTTCGGTTTTAAAACCTATTTTAATCTGTAATTGAAAATTGCTTTCTATGGCAGGTTTTTGCCTTGCTGAAATAAACTGTTAAATGGATTTTGAAGAGAGAATAGATGGGCTTTTTTTAGCTCTCCTAAAAATAGCTTCCCCTGGGTTCTGGTCTCGTTGCAGAGCCCAGTGGAAGGAAGGTGTCCTGTTCGCTGCCTTTTCGTTCGGTTGTGATATGAATGAGACGTAATTTACCACAGGAGTTGTCCAGCAGAATGCAAAACATTAACTATGATATCTAGGTGCTAAGGAAGAATTAATGAGGAGTATGTGGAAAACTTTGATTTTGAGTGTTCCTTTAAGCAAGTGCTCCTACTTGGAGAAGGAGAACTTTTAAGAAATACTTTCAAGAAATAAAACTCTACTTTTTGTCAATTTTCTTGAACTTTGCATTCGTTTCACCTTTTTGTTTCATCAGCATTCTACTCTGGCAGTTTCAATTTATTTCTGCTAGTAAAGTTTTGAACTTCTAAAATAATATCATTTGTAGATGGTGGTGCTTTGACATTTTCATGCTCATTATTCTGTTCAGTCTTCTCTCTGCACAAAGTTGAAATCTTTGAATGCTCTGAAATAGAAGAATATGCCTTTTGTTCATGATAACTTTATTTTGTTTCTCTGTTGGCCGCAGAAGGTCACAGATTGTCTGGTAAGTATGTAAAATAGAGCAATTTTGTTTTAGAAATGTTGAGTTGTGCGTGTAAGTGCGTGTGCCTGTGAATACTCAGCTGCTTTTCATGGTGCAGTACTGGGGTTAACAGTCCGCAAGAAATGGACATTCTGAACCTTATTCACACACAAGGAGCTGTGTACTATGTATGGCTTATACAATTAACAAATCTAAAAGTAAGGATCTTTATTTTGCCTTTGAAAACCTGGTAGGTAAGTATTTCTCATTGATTTGTTACTTTTTATGCAATAAGTGACTTATTGAAGACCTTTTTCCTATACATATTCTGTCCTTTCTCTGCATCACCTTATAAAATTACAGTGTGGTTTGCAAGATAACGGAATCAATCGTGTAACAACATACATTATGAATCTTCTAACAGGCAGGAATTCCTAGGCAAAAAGAAGTAGAAAAATAAAATTGCTTTGCAAAATCGATTTAAATTGAGTTCAGCATGTTGATTTTTAAACAGAATATTCAGAAGATTCA
The DNA here is from genome assembly GCA_013399365.1 of Pampusana beccarii. NCBI lineage: Eukaryota > Metazoa > Chordata > Aves > Columbiformes > Columbidae > Pampusana > Pampusana beccarii. Next base: position 24,295 of record VWYH01009680.1, read on the forward strand.
AAAGGTGTGGTGTATTTCCTTTTCTATTATGAGCAACTTTATTGCTTTTAGCTTTTTTTTCTTTTTTCGGCAACCAAAATGAATTGGGCTCTCTGTGCTTCCCACTCAGCCCCTTTCCTCACATACACGTGTTTAAACTCTGGGCGTATGTGAGCAAAAGCTGCCCCTTTTTGGATTCAAGAAAAAATCAGCTAGGCTTGTTGTGGGGTGGGTGAAAACGAGGTCAGGATCGGTAAAACCTTCATAGTGTTGTACATGTTCACCATTTCAGAAGACAGGTAGGGAAGTGATGATTAAATTTGGGCTACTTTTGTCCCTCTTCCTTCTGTTTTTCTACATATCTTTAGGAATTCTGTCTGTAGCATACTTAATTGCCTAGAAAATGGTCCTCGAAAATTCTTAGCAATAGTAGAATTTTGAAGCTAATTCTGATCTTGATTTTGTTTTTCCTCTTCTTTTTTTTTAGGTTCAATTTATGAGCCGCTTAAAAGTATTGATCTTCCAAAACCAGAGGGAGAAAGTCTGTGGGATAAATTAGATCATTATTATAGAATTGGTAAGTTAATAATTGTTCCTACCGTGAAAGATTTTCAGTGTAACTTAACAAAATATTTACAGTAATAGTTATGACAGTAATTAGCTTTGTCTTAAAATAGTATCTGCAGGCTGTAATAAGGGTTTTTATTTTCTGAAAAGTAAAGGGTTCTATCATTACAATTCCTCATAAGATTCCTCTGATAGTATAATGCATGTATTTGGATATTTCATACCTCACTTGAAAAATCGTGACCTGTAAACAGTATTGGAAATTATCTGCATTTGTGAAATGGTAGAATAGATTCTGAGTTGCAGCTGATGGTCTTGCATGGGGAATGGTGAAGGTAATCTGCTGACAGTTTTTGATGCTTGAGTTAACCCAGATATTAATTGGGTTTACGTGTTAAATATTTACATATTTACGTGTTAAATATCATTGCTCTATTATTCCTACTTGGGGATAGTTTCCCAAATTTCTGCTGGGAGTTTGAAAGGTGCAAAAACTGGAGGGCTGAATTGCACTTCTTGCTGAAAATGAAGATGTATATTAGAAATCCAGTCCAGCTGTAGGACTGAATTTACAATTCTTTTGGATTAAATGGTAGCCTAGTATGGTGGCGTTAGCCAGATACAGCAGAGGAAAAGTTTAAATGGAAAAAGCTTTCTTGTAGTACTTACTGCAGTTTGACGGGTGATCAGCGAAGGGTTGCTTTGTTGTTATTAATGGTGCTGTAATGCACTTTTGTGCTGAAATTTTATCTGTTTGCTAACCTATTTTAAAACAACTTTAGTGTTTTCTTATCATGATGAAGAACATTTTAAGCCAAAACCATACTCTTTAAGGAAGCAATGGTTTGTTTTGATTTTTCGCGGGTTTCTGTTATAATGAAGTCCTGCCTGTATTCTAAAATCAGTTTCTTTAGAGCCTGTGCAATTGACTATTTGAAATTTAAGCAAGGGTATAGAATAGTGAACAATTTTGCCCTCATTCTAAAATGTGGGATGAGACTCCCTTCACCCAAATCCCTTTTAAAGTGAAATTTGTGAGTTGTGCCTGGTCTGTCCATAGATGCGTTGTGTTTTGTAGATGCATTGCATTTCTCTTTCTTACAGAGGAGATGACTGTCCCATTTACTTTCTAGCACTTGGCAGCAGCAAATCTGCAGTGGTGCTTGCTGTTTATCTGCTGGGCACTTACACTGCAAGCAGTCTGCTGCCTCAGTCAAAATTTACTATTGAATTTACACTTCAGTGGAGAATAATCTGTATTGTCTTTTCCAGGTAACACTTCATCAAAGTTATAGTTAAAAGATATTAAGTCACTAAAGAATATCATGCGAAAAGTTGTAAACCCCTGTAATTTTTATTTTAAATACTCAATTTCTAATACAAAGACAATAAAGAGGCTGTTAAAAATTGAGGCTTGATAACATGCTCAAACAAACAAACAAACAAAACTGTTGTCTTATAATGGGCAGGTTATTGTTCAAGGGCATTAAGCCCAGTTTCAATCTTGTACCATCCTGGTTATTCTACAATTTTAGGACAACAATTCACAAAATGCAAAATCTTAAAGTACAAAATGAACGAGAGTAATATTTAGGGTTTTTTCTGATTCGGTTTTGACAGCCTGAAAATTCCTGTCTTGTTCTATTTTTAAGTCAAGGTACTGAGTTAAATAATTCTAGTCATCCTTTCTCCTCACTTACCTATTCCTTTCCTTTTTTAAACGTATTGATACAATAATTTGACCTAAGTTAAACTTGAAGTTTTATGAATGCATAGTTCTGCAGAGTTTAACTATTTAAATCATTTAGTGGGGGCAGCAGCCATACTGTAGCTCTTTTTTTTTTTCATAAAGGGGAAATTAGTGGGTTGCATTGTAGATATTTTACACGGAGTGGGTTGTACTGGAGCAGAGCCATGTAAATAGCTATGAATACTGTTTTTTTAAAATATAAAAATATCTACATTGACTGAAACACCAACAGGATAAAATTTTTTCTGTGTCTCTCTCTCCTTACCTTTCTTTCTCTTTGTTTTTATGTTGTGCATGGTCTAACAGGTTGTTCATATGTTGATTTGCTCCTGAAAATCTATTTAGAAACTGGAAGAAAATTAAGCATCGTTAATACCACTTTTCCTTTTTCCCTTTTTCCAGTTAAGTCAACGTTGCTGCTTCATCAAAGCCCAACCACAGGTCTGTTTCCCACAAAGACATACGGCGATAACCGCAAGGCAAAAGTACACGACAGTCTGTATTGTGCTGCGTGTGCCTGGGCTTTAGCCCTTGCTTACAGGTGAGTCGATTCTAGACTCATGTCTCTGCTGTGCTATGTTCTGTTATGCAGTACTGTGGGAATGTTTTAAATGATGAAGCTGTATTGAAAATAGTTGGGTAAACTTAGAGAGGTGGTACATGTTTCCACATCTCAATAAAAATATTCACGTAGCTACTAGGTTAAAAAATGGCACTCTACTTTGGCTAAGTGTGTTTTCGTATAATTTAATAGGTACCAATGTTCTGAAACAGAGGAATTAATGCGTGCTATTAAAAACAAAGGTTTCTGTGACAAATTGTACTGAATAAATACTACTCTTTTAAAATGCAGTAGGAGAGTTGAGAGCAGAAGCAGGCTTGTTGTGGGTAGAAGCACTCCGGATACTCACAGGAGAATGAATCCTTGAATGCTGAGAAATGTATATTTGGGAAATAATGATGACTGTGTTCCTCGCTAGGTGCAGAGCCTGGGCAGGCTCCTTTCGCTCTTCTTATCTTCTGCTGCTTCTGTTTCCACTGGTGACTCGTTAGAGAAGCCGCTCAGGAATGTGTGTGGTGTGGGGTGACTTTCAGAACGCTGGGCGAGTTACCTCCCTTAATAATGGATTGATAAGTCACTCTGCTTTAGGACAGATAACTATGGAAATTGCTTTGTGAGATTTAGTATTCCTTGTTTCCAACCTTGCTACCCCAGCCACCCAGAAAAACACAGACCAAGGCAGTGATGACTCAAATGTGGTCTATTTAAGAAAGACGATGGTGTGCAAATAGTGAATAATTTACTCTTTTTACTGATCAACTCCTTGTACTGGTGTAGTGATCACCTTCTTGGAAAAAACATTTAGTATATTTTACAAAAGAAGGGCCAGAAATAATATGGGGAGCTACTGTTGAGGTAAAGATGATCCATTTAGCAGATAAAAAATTTTGAGTTTCTTTTTTGTCTCCATTTATTGTTTTAGATTCTCATATCTTTGACAGCAATCTGAAAAAATAGCTATTAAAATTGTCCTCTAGGAAAAGCTGCAAAGTGATACTTTTTGAAAAAGAAGACATACAAAGATCTGTGTTTCTGGAGATATCATGCCTGAGATCTAATGGGTTTCAAAATTTTGAGAAACTAGCAAAAATTGTACAGAAATCAACACTGAGAATGTGTAATTATTACCTTCACTTCTTATACTGAAATCTTTGTGTCTTTCTTTGAATTCATCTTTCTGCTGGTGAAATAAAAGCATTTGAAAACAAAAGAAATAGGAAAAATAGTAGGGAGAATAAGAGTCAGGGGCGATTGTTTTGAAGAGAGCATGGTGTAGTCTGTAACTTAGGCCAGTGCTGCTGTTTGCTTTCATAAAAGCGGAATTTCTGGAGAGCATGCTAAGAAAACAAACACTGCTGTTGTGAATAGAGGAAAGCAAGTACATTTCTTGTATCTAAGGTTATTATTTAATTATCGTGATTTTTGGAGGTGTATGATTTTTGAAATTATCACTACCTTCCCAATTTTCAGTTTAGGCAGCAGAACCCCAGCATAAACTACTGACCTGTTAAGTATGGTTCCTTTGCAGTGCAGTTGCCGTCCCTTACCTCTAATCAAATTAGTAACAGCTATAAAGTGGATTGAGAAATAGCAATGAGCATATTATGCTGGTTTGCATGTTTGTATCAGAGACGTGTTGTTCTAGGCTACAAATATGTAAGAAAAAGTTATTGTTACCCTGGAAAGCTTAATCAAAAATGGAGAACTGAAAAAGACAGGACAGAGGAATACAATGATCAAGGTTTTTACACACAACACATTTCTTATAGTTAAAATAACTTGGGATTTATCATTGATTTTGATATACGTTTAGGAATATAATGATTGTGAGTGTTCTTTGATTTCACAGTATAAAAGTACTAAGGTATCTTGAAACAACTTTCTGGCCATTCGGAGTGGTGAACTTTCAGACTCTTGTATGCACAGCTGTGTTTTATCAACATCACCAGGAAAGTGACTGCTTGACTATGAATGGCAGATATTTTGTAGAGTTAAAGAGAAATTGCCTTTTTGTTCTGGATCTCTGAAGGAACATAGAACAGTGGCTTGCAATGTTATAGTGTAGCAAGGTGGGGTTTTTTATTTTTAAGTTTTGAAATAAGATCATAGAATCATAGAGTCCTTTTGGTTGGAATAGACCATTAAGATCATGGAGTCCAACTGTTACCCCACCCCTGGCACTGCCCCATGTCCTGAGAACCTCATCTCCGTCTGTCCAACCCCTCCAGGGATGGTGACTCCAGCACTGCCCTGGGCAGCCTGTTCCAATGCCCCACAGCCCTTTGGGGAAGAAATTGTTCCCAGATCCAACCTCAGCCTCCCCTGGTGCAACTTGAGGCCGTTTCCTCTGCTCCTGGCGCT
>VWYH01009680.1:30199-67673 GCA_013399365.1 Pampusana beccarii
CTAAGCAGGTCACCTTGTCATAGAAGGAGATGAGGTTGGTCAAGCAGGACCTGCCTTTCATAAACCCATGTTGACTGGGCCTGTCAGCTTGTCCTGTGTGTGCCACGTGGTGTCACTCAGGATGATCTGCCCCATGACCTTCCCTGGCACCGAGGTCAGACGGACAGGTCTGGAGTTTCCCAGATCCTCCTTCCAGCCCTTCTTGTAAACTGGAATGTTTGTCTCAGTTGCAACGTAAACTAAAAAACATATTTATTTTTTTTAGTAAGGAAGGATGGGTAGGGCTATAAACATGGCCGTATCAGTGTGGGCACCGCTATATATGAGCATTAGGTAAATGCTTACTATTCCAAAGCTCTAATGTGTCTTTTTTTTCTTTCTGTCACTCAATGCATTTCCAATTTGTTTAATGAGTTATCTCTGTTACCCAGGCGTATTGATGACGACAAGGGAAGGACTCATGAACTGGAGCATTCTGCTATAAAGTGTATGAGAGGAATTCTCTACTGCTACATGCGTCAGGCTGATAAGGTAAAATACCGTCTTTTGGACACAAGCACTCAATTAATTTTAAGGGATTAATTAAACTGTAAAAACTGACTTCTATATACAGGTAAAATTTAAAAGGGGAATGCAGTGTTACTGTGTGGCCCAGCTAGGGAAAGCTGCTTTGTTATTGTCAGGTTGCAGCATTGTTCTAGGGTATAAAAGACATGAGCATTTTTTGAAGTAAACTGCAAAGCATACTTGAAACTTGGATTCCTTTTGCAGTTATTTATCCCATTAAACATTAGACCGTTAGTAACTGTGTGTTTTTTTGATGTCTTTTTCATGCTTAGAAGGCAAGATGTAGAATTTCTTTTAGCTAAGGCTGAAGGGTTTTCTTTGCACCGTGTGCTTAGTTATTGCATTTGCAGTTGTTCTCATTATCTAGGTGATCATGTGGATTACTTCTCTTGGTTTCTCTAGCAGCCACTTTCCAGTATTCTTTGACTTAATGATGTAAATTCAGAAGGGCAGCAATCTGAAATGAATAAGGAAACAGGATAATTTACTTATGTCATAATACAGTTGATATACTCAGCATGTAATCCTCTTGTGAGTATAACCTGAAGATTCTTTAATATTCAGGGCTTTTTATCAAAACCCGTATGTGGTGGATTAATAATGCATAGTGATTAGCAGTAATTCTACAAATAGCTACATATCTATATTCCATGTGATTATTTTAAGTTTCATGTCACTGACTTTTAACTGTATTATAAAAAATAATTCTAATGTTACCACATAGCTTCCATCATTTCTAAGTACACGTACACAAATGTAAAGTCTGTAGGCCTGTGATATCAGTAATAATAATAAGCAAATGAGGTGTATAGTCCATTGTGTTCGTGCTGACATGGTACTTTTTCTCCGTTTTCTCAGTCAGTTTCTTTGTAGTCTTCTGTCTTTAAAAAATCTTGACCTAAATTGATCTTGTTAGATTTGAGCTGTTGTTTTTCTCTTTGACGTGCAGTGGTTTGTTTTGAGGATGATCAGTGCAGGTATGAATAACGAGCATTGAATTAACACAGGTGTCCCCCTGCTGACATACTGGTTGTTGGGTTTTGCCTTGATTACTATAAATGCGTCTCTCTTCCTCCAATGCGGTGATGAGCAGTCTCAGGCACCTCACAGACTTGAGTCCAACTGGACTGTGTTCTGAGAGACTCTGAATGCGCTGGGCTCTCGTTAGGAGGTTATTTTTTAATAATAGGAATTACATGTGCCCAAATGCTGAGGCATTACTCGAAGAGGTGTTGCTGCTTGTGACAAAAAATTCAGATGTTCTGTTCTATTGCTAATGAACATATGAATTTTGGCCTAAAATGTATTGAATGTGTTTGTGGACTAGATATGATAACTCCACAAAATAGTATTCACTTCTGTGCTTCTGGGCCATGCTGTAAGCTATGGGTGATTTGTTAGTGGAGAAGAATATCCCATGAAGATAAGATCAGTGTTGGAAATATAGTGAAATGTGGACAAGATACTGGCAATGATGGGTAGAAAACTTGAAAACCATTTGTTGGAGAGCACAGTGTGACGTGAGGAATTATGGAGAAGGATCTTCTTTTATGAGCTTCATTCTTTTCTTTGTGAATTTGATTTCTTTTCTCTGCCCTATTGGCAGCTCTCTCACAGTTCAGATTGTTTTCTCAAATGGATTTGTAAGGTAGCAGACACTGCATTTTGTGACAAAATAGGAATCAAAACTACTTTAAAACGACCACAGTTCTTATTTCACCCCTTTGCTCTTAACCTCTTGTGTTAGCAATTCATCTTATTGCATTCCATCTCCATCGTAAGAGATTCTGTATCCTAGAGGCTCATTCTGAGGTCCAGTGATAGCGGCCATGAATAAAGAGTCATTTTAATCCGGGGTACTGTTCTGCTGATCTATGATTTTTTTTTTTTTTTAAGCAATAAGGTTTGCCTTCCAGTATCTGTAAACATTTCACTGTACATCTGAATGTCACAAACTCTGCTCACCAGAATACATATTTTCTTTCTCACGTACCGTTTTATCCTAAAACTTCTTAGCTTTCGAAGCTTTTAATTTGTTACGTGACCTACATGTGGCAATTTCTGAACACTTTTGTAGATCTATAACCTAGAAGCCTAGTAGGCTTAAAAGTTATTATTATTATCATAATCATCATCATCATCATCATCATTAGTATTATTATTATTTAAATAATTGTTTTATTCATTATTAGTAGTAGTAGTATTAGTATTATTAGTATTATTTATTTTTTGTTTTAAAACCTGTGTCATATTGTCATAGATCACGATTCATAAAAATTATGAAAACTATTGTTCCCAATGTAAGTGTTGGGCTCCTGTGCTCCAGAAGAGCTTTAAAGGAGGAAGGGTGAGGGTGAGGGGCTGGCCAGGGGTGAGGCCATGGGGCTGGGGGAGCCCGTGGGGCTGCGTGGCGCCAACACAAGGCACAGGGGAGCTGACACCTGTCTGTGTGGAAATCAGGAGGTATCTATAGGACCGCAGTATGGTGCTGTCCTATAGGTCGTAAGGAGGCTCTTGTTTCCTTTCCGGGAAAGGAAAGCATGGGGAACAGCATGGGGAACAAAGCAGAGGAACTGGCAGGATGTACGTGGCCCTGGGGTGTGATCCCATGGGGTCACCAGGGCTGGTGGGGCGCTCGGGGGGTTGGATGGGGACAGGCTCTTTGGGACAGGCCAGGAAGGTGTGCAAGAGCAGCTGGAGCTGGTGGCACACTGCGCTGCGAGGGACGGCTCTGGAGCCCGCTGAGCGCGGGTGGGGCGGCATGTGTGCGCTGCAGGGGCGGCATGTGTGTGTGCTGCATGCTGTGTGTGTGTGTGCTGCATGCTGTGTGTGCTGCAGGGGCGGCACGTGTGTGTGCTGCATGCTGTGTGCACTGCAGGGGTGGCATGCTCTGCTGCATGCTGTGTGTGCTGCATATGCTGCATGCTGTGTGTGCTGCAGGGGTGCATGCTGCATATACTGCATGTTTGCTCTGCGGGGGCGCATGCTGCATGTGCTGCATGCTGTGTGTATGCTGCATGCTCTGTGTGTGTGCTGCATGCCGTGTGTGTGTGGTGCATGTATGTGCACATGCTGTGTGTGTGTGCTGCATGCTGGGTGTATGTGCACACGCTGTGTGTGTGCTGCATGCTGTGTGTGTGCTGCATGCTGCCTGCGCTCCAGGGCTGGGAAGGCCGGGTAGCCCTGCTAGGCTTTGCCTTGCTTGCTGCTAAGATTTCAGCTCCCGTACAAGAAGGAAGATGAAAGGGACTAAGCAGCTGCTGCTATTACAGATATTTTTCTACCAAACCCAAGAAGATTAGATAGACAAGCTGCATATCTGTTTTCTTTAAGTATATGTATCAAGTAGTTTCTAATAAGCTTCAGGAACTGTTTTGTAAGTTTTACATAGTTACATCAATAAATTTTAAATACCTGAGTTATATAGTGAATTTGTGTTTGCCCAACATGCTGAAATTATTGACTTGGATTTTATGTTTTGTCTTTAATTCACCTTTAGGTTCAGCAATTTAAGCAGGACCCCAAACCATCTGGGTGTCTCCATTCTGTTTTCAGTGCAGACACTGGAGATGAAGTCTTCTCCCATAAGGAATACGGTCACCTGCAGGTAAAATACGCATGTGCGTGTAAATGGAAGGTTGGATGATTTTAAATAGCGTTACTGTTGCCTCCATTCTTTCGTTATGCAGCTGTCTCTGTTTAGATTTGTGTTAGACGTATTGTACTTGATAAAATTGAGATGCCTTCTGCATCTTTTGCTGAAAAAGAGACTGTTCTGAAATACAACTCAATAGGATGTTTTGGTCAGAAGATGCTGAAATAACTGTGATTTGTGGAGGTAGCTGGTTGGTTGTTTATCAAGTTGCTTCTTTCTGAGACCAACAGATGGCTGTCCATAAATAATCCTGGCAAACAATGTTGAGGTAGTCAGGAAAGTGAAAGATTTAGTGTAATCTTACATTGAATGTTGTATTTTTTATTAACATTCCCAGCTTAATTTTCTGTAAGTCTGAGCAATTTTCATTCATAGTAAAGATTTAATGTACACTGTCAAAAGCTTTGTCTAGTTACAAGTTGTTCAGTATTTTGTGTAGTGGTTCCTAGCCAAATTCGTTGTCTAATTTATTGTTTTGTTGTCTTTCATTTTCCAAAGTGTTGGTTTGCTCTTTTATTTTCTTTGTCTTTACCTTCAGACCCCTTTTTGCATTCGTGCCCTTGTTCTTCTGCATTCTATAACTGGGTACTCCTTTTAGTTCAGAAATTGCTAGTGAAATTATTCAGAAGTGACAGTCGGTTGATAATTGTTTAATTTCGTGTTGTCAACATCACTTGAATAGTTTATACAGTGAATGTGTTGGATTCAGGAAATTTATGTTCCGAGGAAAATCATGGGTGGAGTGACCCTAAGTTAGAATTTTGGACTTTGGCGTGAAGCTTCCTGAACATACACATCTTTTATCTTCGGGAAGAGACAAGGATTTGGGCAGCTGGGGAGCCCTGTCCGATAGTTCAAAATCTCTGCTTTTTGTGGGAACTCAATCCTTCCCATAAACATAAATGCGCTTTAGGAAATCCCAGAAACATGGAGGGTTGTCGGCTCTGTGGAGACAACAGAAAACAGAGGAGCTGAGGTGATTCGGTTGGAAAGAATGGAGTGTATTATGGAGTTGGTCTGCTGTTATTGCTGTTCTTGGTGCTTTTCAGATTGTATTAAGAAACTGGAGTTAGTTGTCTTTAAATATTTTGAAATTTTTATAATTTAATCTGCTGTGTTTCAGATAAGAATCCATTTTTTTTGCTCTAGATGGTTTCCCTAGATTTTGTATACTGAGATTATCGTTTTATAGCTCGTGAAGCAAGTTATTGTAATAAACTTGCTTTCTCTATAGAAGTTGTACAGATTCTCAATTATAGTAGAATTCTGTGTAACAAAAGCAGTTTTCTTTGATTCATTAATAAATTGACATGATGATGCTCATCTCTACAGCTGCTGAAGGTGATTACTGTTAATAATAAATGCTGTGTACAGCTACGAAAGAAAACAGTTTTTCCCAAAAGTAATCACAGCTGAACGTTGTAATGATACTTCTGTCAGTTGCTAACAGTAAAATTCCAGTTAGGGATAAAGTGATTTGCTTTTTAAATGTGCTGTGTGCTATTCAATATGCTACTTGCCTGCTTGGTGCTTTACGTGCTAATAAATTGTCATATGTGTAAACGTGAAACAGCTTGTGACTGAAGTGATTGCCCATGGGTCAAAGCAGGATGTCTGAGCAAAAACACTTTAATGTCATAGTTTCAAATAATTTAAAAAAAAAAAGGATACTGCAGCAGAAGAGGAGGACAATGCTGGTTTGTGGCATTTTCCTGCAGATTGTTTCCACATTATTACATCTAGGATATTGGTAGATTAGGATAATATTTTTGAGGACCCAAAACTGTGTTATATTGTTAGCGAGTAATATCACGTTTAGCTTGTTTGTTTATTCCACTCCAATAAACATAAAGTTAATTATCATTTCCTTTCTGTCTTTAATTACTTCAGATAAATACTGTGTCGTTATTTCTCCTCTATTTGGTTGAGATGATCTCTTCGGGACTGCAGATTATCTACAACACAGATGAGGTACAAATCGATTTCCAATGTTGAAACACATGCTTTATTAAGTTGGTTTTTATTCTTGGTTTTATTTAATTACCAACTCTAAAATAATTGTTCTGGAAATACACTGCAGATATTCTCCACTTCTAATGGAAGTCAGAAAGGAAAAATGGAATGAATGGATAGTGAAATAAATTAATAGCTAATAACGTATTAGATATGCAAACCTCTGTGAGTGTTAAAAAGTTTGGTGTATCTTTAATTGAAAATAAAACGATTGTGTGTCATGGTAAGAGATGTTTGTACGATTGTTAACTGTTCTGTAAATAACATAATAATAGCCAACATGACCTTGACTTGAGGACAAGTCATGTCAGGACAACCTGCTGTCCTGCTCTAAAACGAGGTTATGTGTTGAGACAGGAACGGAAAGCACAGATTCATTTATTTTTTTATTTAGGTTTTTTTTCCAGTTTCCTTAATCTGGATTTGTTTAAATTTCCTGTGGTCTATTTAATAGTCATTGCTATATTGTCTTACAAAGCTTAAATGCACTTATGGTACTACCATCTTAAAAAAGGGCGATTTTTCCTGTGGTAGTGTATTTGCATTATATTTCTTAAACGTACAACTTCGTTTATGTTTTTTCTGTAGATAATGAGAGAACTAAATGACGCAAGTGGTCTCCTTTCTCATTTACTTACATCATGACAGGTCTACATTATTTTCTCTGATTTGCCTTTATGTCTGTAGGAGGCAAATGTATATAATTATGTATTTACTTAGCTTGACTTATAGTTTATATTATCCTCCAGATGTTTGCATTTAATTATGGAATCTGCAGAAAATATGCATGTATATGGATTTTCTCCACTTCAATGTCAGGATGTAGTTTTCATTGCAACTGTACCCTAGAAGTCTGTGGACTCCGGAGATTTATACTGTGATATACCACAGACCTGTACATTCTATTAGTCTCTGTATAGCTCCAACAACTGAATATGTTCTTCGATCTTATTAACGTAATTATGGCATTTCCGAGTTTTCCTGCGCGTCTGGATGGTTCAGCCCAGTGGCACTGGCAGCGCTGTGGATGCGGCAATCTGCTCCCCGAGCATTGCGCTGGCTGTTTCTTCCCAGTGCTACCGTTGGAGGATTTATTTGGCCCGTCTCCCTTTGCGGAGGGCTCTGCCCGTCTCCCTTTGCGGAGGGCTCTGGGCAGCGCTGGCGCGGGGAGGCGCTGGCAGATGGTCGGGGTTTGGCTGCTGTCGGCACGGACGTGTTTGTACACACAGCTCTTGGCTTCGGAGGCGATCGCTGGGTACCAGGCACGGCAGCTGCCAACGAGTTCCCTCTGGTCGCATCTGTTTGCAGTTGAAAAATTAATTTAATGGCATCTTTGCATCCGTAATAAAGAGATCAGTATATGATTGTGTGACTGAATGAATTTGGGAGCAGTTACCTACACAAAAGCCAGAGTGCCACTTACACGCCCATGATATGAGTGACGGTTCTCTGAAGATTTTGGTTTGCAACCAGTTCTCTGCTGCCTTTTTTTCTGTAGATCTGCTCTTTGGAAACCCTTAGTCTCAGAAAATATCCCCAACTGACCATTTTTTTTTCTTGTGTTCTGAACATCATCACTGGTAGAAAGTCATCAGTAAGGTTATCTATTTCTACGTGGTGCTTTGTTTCTTCATTTAGCTAATGCATCTAAATTTTAGTTAATGATAGAAACAGGAGAAGCCACGCTTTTATTCACTGGCTGCATTCAGAGAAAGTTCATTTTAACACAACCAAACGCTGAATTCCAGGGCTGAATAATACCGGGCATATCTAAAGAGTGGGACAGTCTGTTTCCTTGGAAGTACTCGCTGTGAAAAGATTTAGTGTACAGATAATAGTACCTGAGCACCCCATAGTGAAAGTTTAGCATGGGCATATGATATAGAGAGAGACAAATAAGTATAGAATTGTATGTATTGCTGGTAGACTGGTATTAGGATAAAGAGTGTATCTGACATAGGGACTTTTTTAAGATTTAAAGAAAAATTGAGATAAAAAGACAAAACAGAGGTATGCAGGTAAATTAAAATGGCAGCAAATATCTTTCAGTAAAAGATTTGTTCTTTATCTCATAACTCATGAAAAAATAAGTCACTTGACTGTAGTAAAGCAGATCCTGCTCTGCAGTTCCCCAGTATGGTTGTGTTTAGAGCCATTGCGATATTCTCTTCTCACAGAATCCCCTCGAGTAACTTGGATGGAAGGGGATGAAATCCCCGCCTTGGTGAATGAGCCGGTATAAATCTTGTGCTTGTGGTTAAGTTTCCTGCAAGTTCTAATCTGCGGACTCTTTGAAAAGAACTGTGAAATTTATCCTCAACTTAACTTTTCTACAGTTGAGCGACTCCAAGTGTCTCTTTCAGCGGTGCAAATGAGGAAAAAGTATCTGCTTAAATAAGTCCCCTTAAATACCTTAAAATACCCTTAAATACCTGAGTATTCAGTTGATACACGCTGCTCCAAGAGGAGATTTTAATTATAATAGATTAGTTCAGAGGTGTTTGAATCTGCATGAGTATGTATTATCTGGAGCTAATACAATAAAACTTCGGCATATCAGTTCTCTTAAAATGAATTAAGAAACAGCACCAAGATTTCTGTGTCCTAATCTCGCAGGATTTAATTTCTTTTGCTCTCTGATGTTTTTAGCACAAATTATTTTCAAAAGGTCCAAATGCCAGCTTTTTGGAGCTCTTCAAGTACATGTCTTGAATATGAAAACATTTTTATCCTTGGCTGTGTAGGACCTTTGCATAAATCACATCATCACCTAATTTGGGACAGGTCTTAATATTTTGTGATGAAAAACTAGTTTTAAAGAGAATATCTGAACTTGGGAACATCAGTGTCCGGAGGAAAAACAAAAAGGGTGGAAGGCACAGTTACGATGGCTGAGGAAAAACGGCTTTGTCTTTTTGCAAAAATGAACAGAAGAAAAGATGCTTTCATTTTCCTTCAGTCACCTTTCTTTCTTTCTTTCTTTCTTTCTTTCCCATAGGTGTCGTTCATTCAAAACCTCGTGTTTTGCGTGGAAAGAGCCTATCGGGTACCGGATTTTGGTGTCTGGGAGAGGGGAAGCAAATACAACAACGGCAGCCCAGAGCTGCATTCGAGGTAGGGGAGCAAATGGAGCTCTTGCAGTCAAAGCAAGTCAATGTGATAGGAATCAAAATAATTCATGGGGTGAGTTAAAAATAATAGTGCATTAAAATACCGTTCGAACTAAGTTAAGGTTCTTTAAGAACTGAGAGATATTTTGGGAAAATGTGAAGCATAATTTCATCATCATAAGCACACTGAAATAACCGCATAGATGCTTCGCTATTTGAGTATGCAAATTCCAATAATTGTGTGCAGCTGCATGCATATAATTCTGAATATTGTGTTTAGAACAGTTCAGGCTCCTGGGGCATATGCAGTAGATTGGATTCACAAAAATCTTTGGGAATATCCTGATTTAAGGAGGTGTTGTAGATCTAGATCTCCCGTCTAGATCTTCCCTTTCCCAGTGTGCTGGGAGGAAGGTGCTGGGCCCTGGGGAGGGTGGTCCAGGGCCAAGTGCCTTTTCAGTCTCTTCAGACGCTGCAAATAACTGGGGTTCCGGCCCCTGTCCCGTGGGGCACGTAGGAACATTCTTAACATTGTTCTAGTCTTACTATTGTTTTCCTCACTTTTTGACTTCTGAGGTTTTATTAACCATAAAAATGGCTATAGCTTGGATATCTTAGGATTTTTTAAATGTTGTCAATTATCATAATTATCATGGACTTGCAAATAACACCCATGTTTCTTCCAGTCTTTGATGTTGTAAAATGAATCTGTGTTCTCATTTCAGAATAATTGTTCTTAGTTCACATACAGGCCCATATTTTAAGCTATAGCTGTAATTACATGTCATTGCAACAAAACACTTAACTTAGATATGTTTTTTTTTCAGGGCTTTTGTAGAACTCTAATACCAGTATGAGAACTGACGAGTCCAAGTTTCTGTTCTATAATCTGCTCTATTCGTTGTTTGGGTTTTTTTCCTCCTCATATATCTGTAAAATTGTCAAATGCCAGACTACGTGCATGGTCACTTAGAGAACCATATATGTCCCTTTGCATTTCGCCTCGCACAAATCCGCAAAAGGAACACTGAAATTCCTTTGTCTTTTGTTGTTTGCAGCATTCTGGTTATTCAGTATGTGAATTTCCTCCAGGGAAAACCGAGCATCTTTTACCCAGATGGAGACAGGCATGTTGTCTTGTCTTAATCGGGACTGACGTTTATAGGCTGCTTTTTTTAAGGGTGAAGCTTATGAGGTGGACTGAGCCGATCTAAGAGATCATTGAGCTGGCACAAAAGGAAGCACAGAGCTTGGTCCTAGTTTAAGAAGTAGGCTTTGGTCATCAGAAACAGGTGTTGCCCCTATTTGTCTTTCCTTGGGAGCATGTTGATACGCTGTTTCACTGCGGGAAGCCAGTAGACGATTTCCTGCATTCTGATAAATCAGAAAAAATGGAAGAGGAATGTGCTTCAAGAGATGTGTTACATATTCTTGAGGAAAGCCCTGGGTGCACTAAAATATTCTCTAGACTTTGTTATGCTTGTAGCGTATGTACCTAAAAGAGCTCTCAAAAAATTTTAGAAATTCAAGAAGTTATTCTACCTAATTAGGGCTGGTCATGGGTGACCTGTGTCTGCAGTTACGGACTCCAAACCAATTTACAGGATGCTGTTCTCCTGGCCCTTAAAACTCACACTTCAAGTCCACATGCAGTGTGTGCTTTCAGGATTAGGAGTTAATTATTGTCTTTTATTGGAAGAGGCTTTCTTTTTAAAGATGTTATATCATATGCAGTTCATTAATAACTGCAAATTATGCCCCGTGTTAGAAGATGCAGATATTTTAAGTCTTTGCACAGCCTTGGTATTCTGTCTTAGTACTGTTCAAAACACTTCTAATAAATGATAAATAGTGAAAGCCCCCGTGGACCAGGTCTTCCTTGATGTATGCAAATTGACGTCTTTTACTGCTTCAAAGGCAAGATTTGTAACAGCTTTTATTATAGCGTGATCACCTTCCCATACGGCTGAACTTGTGAAAAATTAATTTGTCCTGTAACCATTTGATCAAGCTGTTCTCCGGGCAGCTGCTGGGTACCTGTGCAGAATGCTTTTGACATCTCCCATATGTGCTGCGAGAATAATGAAGTTGCCGAAATGCGCTGTCTTCATATTCTGCATGTGAGACTGCAGAGCCTGGATCTTGCTCTTCTCGCTAGTGTAGGTGTTACGCTGTTACCGTGCTCTCCTTCCCGCTTCTAGTTCGTTTTGTCTAGTTATGAAATTATTGTTGTTGTGAGGTTGTTGGTTGTTTTGCTGTTTGTTTTGTTAACATCCCTTGTGGTGGTTGATGTTCCAGTTGAACTGCACGGTTCTTGGATGGAGCCAAGAAACTGAATGGGAGAAGGATGAAGGATGCGGATGCTTCAAGCTGTGTTTTGATTAGCAGTTGCCAAGAATAAGCAAATTTTAGTGTTTGCCCTCAGATATTTTATTGAGAGGGTACATCTAATAATTAAAAGTTACTGGAAATTACGAGTGACGTTTAAGTGAATTTACTAATGCTTTTTTAACAAGCTGGATTATAATTCCTCTGAGTTAGTTCTGGCTTCCCCTGCCCCAAACGTGGGTCGAGGCCAGATGTGACCCTAGGGTTACGGTGGCAAGAGTGCCCTTGATAATCTGTGAGAAA
This sequence comes from Pampusana beccarii, assembly GCA_013399365.1. Lineage (NCBI taxonomy): Eukaryota > Metazoa > Chordata > Aves > Columbiformes > Columbidae > Pampusana > Pampusana beccarii. The sequence continues at coordinate 42,176 of VWYH01009680.1, forward strand.
TCACAGTAATCGGTGCGGATTGCACCTGGGGAGGCTCGGGAAGGACATGCTAAGAAACCTTTTCCCTGGCAGCGCCGCGGAGCAGCAGAGCAGGACACTCCAAAGGGCTTACGGTAACTCCATCTTTGGAGGCTTTTGACGCTTGTCTGGATGAGGCGATGGTTCGCTTGAATCGGTCTTGGTTGTTACATTTGGCTTCAAGTGAGATTTTGTGTTGAACTAGATGAGTTCCATATGTCCCTTCCAAATGGTGACTTCATGATCCCATGAAATTTCTAGAGGAACATTTAAAGAGCGTTTGGGGTGGCTTTGTGCTGGGGCCATCTCCAAGGAGCGTCTTTTGCCCTGGGAATGGAGTCCAGCAGGTTAACACAGCATCTTCAGAGCGGCTTGCTGACTGAACATACGTATTAAAATACAGTTTACCTTTAATTCATACTGTTAAAACAGTCAATTTTTTCCATTCTTAAATTATAGAGTATGAAGAACGTGTTTTCTGTGGACAGACACAAGCACAATGTTTATTATAAAACCTTTTTTCTAACTTGCCCAACAGGAAAGCATTAATCGGTAGGAATGAAGCAAGCGTCTGAAGTGTGATCAGAGCTCTGAAGCGTGTTCTGTTGCGTGGTTGTTCAGTCTTCCAAAGACGTTCTTGATACTGCAGCGATCCTCGGACTTTGTTCTTAAGGGAACTTTGTCCTGTCAGTTACCAATGGAACTTACAGGAATCGAAGTAGTGCTTGTGCATATGGTGGAGCGCTTGATATACCACTGTAACGTGAAGAAATATTACATGATGGGAAAAGGAAGCAGTATTTCATTGCTGAGACATTGATATTTTCATTTGCAAATAACATTTGTGGGAGTACTGAAGTGTCCAGGGCCTTTGAATAACTAGAGGTAGAAAAATACCAATCAGTTGCAGTAGGTATCGTTCTTATTGTAGAATAATGACAGAGTTTGTAAAGTGTAAATGATTTCAAGGACGGAATCCATATTTGGCTTCAGTTTTTTCAAGCAGTATCATCCTATTTTGTCAACAGAGTGAGTAGTTCTACATTATCTGAATACCAGTGGCTGTTGCTGTTGAACAGTTATTACTTCTCTACCTTGTGTCTGTAACTTTTTTCCCCGCTCTGAAAATATCTGACTGTTGGTATGAGAAGTGTTATTTGGAAAGGAGAATAAGAACATGAGATTTTAACATGTGATAAAGATTTCAGTCAGTGGGATTTCTCTGATTTTCAGTTTCTGTGTTTGCAGTTTACTTAACTCCTGAGAAAAGTTTAGTTCTGAATCATCGCACCCATTTGTTTGATTAATTGCTAGGTGATAATTAAAATGGAGCAGTTGTTAGAACAATTACATTTTTGGTTAGGTGTTTCAGACAAAGCCAGAAAAATAATTCTATTCCGAGATCGGTTTATCCCTTCAGCACGTTCTCCAGCACCGAAAGCTTTCAGCAGCAGAAGATACTGAAAGGGGGATTTCACCTCCTTGATGGCAGCTGTTCGGAGCAGAACTTAGTTGACCCGAACAGCTTTCTCCTGTTGAACCAATTAGAAATAAATCCCATGAGTACTATTTCTGGCAACATTTCAGCAAGAAAGATGGAGCTTTATAAACCTGTTGGTAATAGTTAAAAAGAATGAGAGAGTCTGAAATCAGTGTCTAAAGGGCTTCTAATGTTAAAACCAACCCAGGTAGAACAGTACTTAAATAAATTCTATAACTCTGCACTGATTTTTTTTCATTTTCATTTTCATTTTTTTCAGTATTTTATGTTTAATCATAATTGTCTCCCATCTTTAAAATATTGATTAGTTAGTAAACATTTTAAATTTTGTATTTTACATTAGCGAATAGTACAAATCAGTGTATTTATAGAAAGGTAAAAGGTTTGCCCTCTTCCCAAAATGCTGCATGGAGTGTAGAAGAATTAAGGTTAAAGCACAGTCCCTGTTTGCAGTTTTCTGACAATTTGGTCGCTCTCAGTTTTTGGGCCTTATAGTACGGTTTGTCAATAGTGTCACGACTTCTCTTATAGACAACTTGGGGATTAATAGTGATATTCTGAATATTCTTTCTAACTTAGTGTTGTTTCATTGTTTCTTTTTATAAACACAATATCTGGAGCTGTCTTGTTCAGCAAGTATGTATTTCTACCTGTTGTTGGTTTGACCGTTTCCCTGCTTTGATTTCTGCCGTTCCTGGCGATCTCTGTGCCATCCTTGTTCTCCTGTTCTCTGGGCGCGTGGATCCTGTTCAAACAGTTTTCTTTTTCATTCTTTGTTTGACAGCACTGTGTAGTTTTTATCCCAATAAAATATGGCAAGAAAAAGGAAAGTGTGGTTGGCTGAGGGGATAATCCATTGTAGAGAAAAAAAGGATATAAACTTTAAAACCAAGGAATTACTGTGCTAATAAACTGTTACGTGAATAGGTGTATTCTGCTTTCCCCAGACTTTGTTTTGCTTCCTAAAACGTCAGACTTTTCAAAACTCTGTCTATAGCAGTGTCGATTTTGTTTGTTTTGCAAGTGTTTAGTTTGATTTTGTTTTTCTCTAAATTTGTGGCTTGTGCCCCACTGTAAAAAGCCCCGTAGCTGCATCGAGCGGGCGTTCGCTGCCCGCAGCTTCCTCTCCCGCACCACAACAGACCAACTTGCCGTTCTTTCCCCCGGTTTTTATCTTGCTTTCTTCCTCAGCGTTGATCTATGTCCTCGTACCGTGTGCTGTCTCTTTTGTTTAGCCTTACGGTGCTTTTTAACTCTGAATCTTTTGTCGTGTCAGCCCGAGACATTCCGCTTTTTCCTTTTTTAATCTTTTGCTGCGCGTCTTCAGCTTTCTTAACTTTTACAGATAGCAAGGTAGACATTTGTACTTTCCTGTTGTTCCACCATCTTCTGTTGTCTCGTTTGTTGTCTTTTTTTGACTAAAAATATTTCAAATGAATTGTGAGCTACGTGGAAATGAGAGCTCCTGTCTGAAGGCGAGGGAAAAGGAGCGGAGACAGATGCAGGTGTGTTGGTCAGAGCCTCTGCCGCTCCATGGGGACCAACGCATGACTTAAACTTCTCATTTGATGAATAAACTTGGGAGAACGACGCTGGGCTTTGTTTGACTGGGTGCTCTGAATCCGCTTTACGAGGTCACCTTAGAGACTGGAAAAGGTGTTTATTTTATTTGATTAGCTGGACTTGTATTCCTAGTTGCTGTGCTTTCATGTCTCAGCAAGCAGTGCCAGGTCCTTTCCCTACTGCAAATGCTTGTATTCCATGGTAGAACTGTCAGAAATCTGGTGGCGTTATGTATTACGTTTTAAATCTCCAGCACTATTGCAAACTAGCTCATTGAATATTTTACTTTTCGATGCCCTGTGACATTAACATCTAGAATTTTGGAATCAGTGTGCAAAAATGTAGCATTCTACATGCATGTTAATACTTTAGCTCCTTACTGAAATCAAATGAACATGTGTGAAGTTGGCATCTATAATTATGGATTCTTTAAAACATCTGCCCTGTCATATTTGAAATTTCCTATAAACCTGCATATAGATTTCTATTAGCTTATCTTGAGCTTTTCTTTTTAAAAAATTGTCTAAAGTGTGTATGTGTATTGAGAGGGAATGCTGCTTTTTTGGGGTTTTGTTTTAGTTTTAGATACTGGGAAGTCTGAGACTGCATTCTTTAAATGAAACAGCCTTGTAAAAATCTTCTTGTGTGTATCTTTATATGTACAGTGTAATTTTCGTAATAATAAATTATATTTTAGTATATAATTTGATTTTAAAATTACATAATGATTAGTGATTTTAGTAGATAGAACTTGTGCTTAATGTCTTTAAATACGAACTTACCTGAAAGCTTGTTGGTAGTATTTCTGGGTGATGGATACTAGTGATGGAGTAATTGAAATAAGACATTTCACTATATGGTTGACATCCCAAAATCCTCCTCTTCTGAATGCAGATTGATGGGTTCTTTTATTATAACCAAAGCTAATCAGAAATCAGTCTTTTAAAGTTTAATGCTTGAGAGCTGGCTTGAAATATTGTGCTGAAGTAAATCCTCTGTTAATAAACTGTCAGCAAGACCTTGAAACACACAACGCCAGATGTCCAGCAGCACGGGGAGAGCAGACCTGCTTTTTCCAGGTGGTCTCCGACATTTGAAGACAAATAAAAATGATGAGAAGTATTTTAAAAAACCCAACACACCACCGAACACCCCCAAATTTGCTGCATCATCATTGTATTAACATGAATTTTAAGCACAAAAGTAAAGAAAAGATCATAGCTCTGCAAGCTGTCAAACATGTTAAATTTTAGTCTGGGCTTGAATTATGATACCTATGGTTTTTTGTTGTCATTTTGTTTTCTCCTCAGCTCCGTGGGCCTGGCAAAAGCAGCTTTAGAAGCGATTAATGGTTTCAATCTCTTTGGAAATCAGGTAATAAAAATGTTTCCTTTCTCTCTCTCTCTCTTTTTTTTTAGCAGTAAAAATTTACACTGTGGATCAGAGGGTATCTGGAAATATCTAGTACAGTGTGTTAGATTCCAACTTTAAGAAAAGTTAATTTGCAAAGCGATTGCCCCTGTTGCGGCTCCAGAATTGGTCTGATAAGATCGTTAGTACCCTTACTATCAAGAATTACTTTTCTTCTTGAAAAGAAAGACAAACCAACTCACCAAATCTGGAATGGTCGCAGCTTATTCTGAAAAAAGACTTGGTTGCCAGAAAGGTTTTTCTTTCTGAACTGTATGTGCTGATGATAATCCAGCACACCTACCTGCAAGCATGACCTTTCTTCTTGGATCAATTCAGAAAGCAAGCCTTGCCTTAGATGTTTATCTCTCTTGTATTCCCCTTCTTCATGCATCTTCTTTAGGTCTTACACCTCCTGTACTCTATAGCTGAAATAAAGAATACTCTTCATATGAGTGGTCTAGAAAATGTACGAATGGCAGAGATACGTCATTGTAAAGCTCTTGGTGTTATTATTGAAAGGAAATCAAGGGTAGGAGCGCTGGTAAAAAGAAAGTTGGGAAGCGTTAAGTGGGCGTGGAAAAGTTGTAAAACTTGCCTGAGTAGCTTATTTTTATACTTGTATATTTTTAGTGCAGTTAGGCGGGATGCAATCCTCTTGAGTTTTAATCACTTTATATTGCGATCTTGACTTGAAATACTATTTGTAATTTTTTTTTTAGTAAAGTTTCTGTGTATTCTTGCTGGCTTCAGGGTAGGATTTGCGTTGTTTTCTCTTTCTGTAATACCCTTGCTCTCCTTTTGTCTCGTAATTCAGATGCAGCTGACTTTCAGATTGTGCTACTTATTTCTTTCAAATAGTCAGCTTTAAAAAACCTGGTTAAACACGTTGGTCTGCCATAAAGAAAATAGTACAAAGGAGAGAAGATCTAGATGGTAAATGGTGAATAAGGGGAATTCTCAGGTGCTCTTTGTGCGAGGTAATGAGGATGAGCTGGGTGAACTGTGAGGCTGTGACTGGGAGAGTCCCAGTTACCTTCCAAGTTCCTTTCTGTACTGCTTGATTTTTCAAACGTTCTTAGTTATTTGTGTCTCCATTTTTCTCTTGGTAAAATGGAAGATATAACTGGAACGGTCCTATAATTATTAGTGCTGTTGGACAGTTTATAGTTTATTCACATGAAAACAACTGATAAACTAAAACTTCTCAGAGCTATTCACATGCCTGGGATGAAAAATATGAGTTACAATTTGATTTAATTAGTGAGCAACGGACATAGAAGTAGGATCTATTAAACAATCTTATCTGTCGATGAAAAGCTGCATCACTCACTGTTATGAGACCCTTATGGCAGGAAACTGGAGACCTGTGACATGAGGATTTCTGATTCTATGCACTTGCGCATCCATCACACTTTTTGTGCTTAACTATTCCTGGTGGGGTTGCTTTGTTTATGGTTTTGGTTGGTTCGTTTGGTTTTTTGTTCTGTGGGTTTTTTTGAGCTCTCTATGTGTACTTAGTAGTGCAGTAGAATAGACTCGTTCTGTTCAGAATCCACTCCTCAGGAAATACCGGTGGCCATGGCCTGGTGAGTGCAGCAGTCTGACAGTGTTCTCTGTGCATACAGATACATTGGCTCAGAAAGACTCAGCCGTTTGGTCTAGTTTTTGTTTACTTATGTATATTTTAAAATCCGATATGCACTAAGTACTAGAAGCTAGTAAGGATCTTAAATAATGACCAGACATTATAAACACCGTGTCAGTATTTCAGAAAAAAACCATTTATCTATTATCGTTACCTTCCCAACACTCTCGAGCACCAGTAAATACATCTGCTGGATTTTTTTCAAATTATTTTTTACTAAATTCTGAAATGGATGAATAAATTGCTGAAGCAAAACCAGCTTTAACGCTTGGAGAGTGTGTTTCCAAGGTATTTCACACAAGCAGAAACCATTTTAACCTTCTTTCAGCGTGCAGCAGTTTGCCTTTGTGCTGAGCCCCAGCGCTGCTGCAGCACCCTGCGGGTTCCCAGTGCACGGTCACTGCTGGGACTGCAGCACCTGTCCCAGGGCCACCTGTCCCCATGCCCCTGCGCTCACTGCTGCCCGCACCTTGCCCAGCCCTTCCCTGCACATCCCTCTGCTCCCACTGGGCTGCTGGCACAGACTCAGATACAAATATGTGGTGGTGTAGCTGTGCTCTCACATGTTCGTGTTATAGAATCATTTCAGTTGGAAGAAACCCTCGGGATCATCGAGTCCAACCATAACCTAACCCAACTCCAGCACTGCCCCGTTCCCTGAGAACCTCATCTCCGTCTGTCCAACCCCTCCAGGGATGGTGACTCCAGCACTGCCCTGGGCAGCCTGTTCCAATGCCCCACAGCCCTTTGGGGAAGAAATTGTTCCCAGATCCAACCTCAGCCTCCCCTGGTGCAACTTGAGGCCGTTTCCTCTGCTCCTGGCGCTTGTTCCTGGGGAGCAGAGCCCGACCCCCCTGGCTCCAAGCTCCTTTCAGGCAGTTCAGAGATCAGAAGGTCTCCCCTCAGCTCCTGTTCTCCAGCTGAACCCCCAGCTCCCTCAGCCGCTCCCATCACACTTGTGCTCCAGCCCCTTCCCCAGCTCCGTTCCCTTCTCTCCACTCGCTCCAGCACCTCAAGGCCTTTCTTGGTGTGAGGGGCCCAAAACTGCCCCCAGGATTCGCGGTTTTTCCTCCCCAGGTCCCAGCACAGGTTCGGTCACTGCCCTGGGCCTGCTGGCCACACCAGTGCTGGTCCCAGCCAGGATGCTGTGGCCTCTTGGCCCCTGGGCACACTCTGGCTCGTGTTCAGCCACTGTCACCAACACCCCCAGGGCCTTTTCCAGCCGCTCTTCCCCAGCCTGCAGCGTTCATGGGGTTGTTGTGACCCAAGTGCAGGACCCAGCACTTGGCCTTGGTGAACCTCAGACAATTGGCCTCAGCCCATCGATCCAGCCGGGCCAGATCCCTCTGTGTGGCTTTCCCACCCTCCAGCACATCAACACTCCCACCAATGTATGTAGCGCTGAGTATTATTGTAGAGCAGTTTCCCTGTGCATTCGTGGGTCCACCCAGAGAAGACAAAATAAAGGTCACTTACTGTTGATAGTCACATTAAACTGTTCCTTCCCTACCTCCCAGAGTTCTAGAAAACATTAAAAATATTATATTTTGGTAAGAAATCATACTACTTTTTGTTCTGTAACAAAGCACTGCTTAGCTGATGTTCAAATATGTTTAATGCATCCTTTGCTACACTTCCTAGGTGCCAGGTACAATAAAGAACAATTATGAAAGAAAGAAAGAAAGAAAAATGATTGGCTTTTTGTTTAATCTGAATTTGACATGCTTTATTGGAAAAAAGAATTCATTCGTGGTCTTTAAATGCTGTTCATTTTCATCTCCATTGTACCAGAAGTATTTCATAAGTAGTGGGAGTTATAAGCGTAAAAATAGAGTCAAGCTGTAATCCTAACATTCCCTCAGTAAAAGATTTATTTACACATTGAGAAGAGAATTTTAATATAGCAGATAAATAAGCTATTTAGTTTCTTATTTTGCTATCTATTCTATGCTGAATTTCTTAAATTTATTCCCAGTGTATTGTATGTCCTGAAACAATAGTTATAAATCTCTATGAAGTAGTTAATATGGATGACATTGGCGTCGGAATTCTGCTACAATCCGTAACTGTGCATTGATCACAGCCAGATGCTGACATTGCTGTATTGTCCTGAGTTCTGCCGAGGTTTATATGGAAGAACCGTCAAAGGGGCTCTGCTGTGCTGGGCTTTGGGGTTTTTTGGCGCTTTGTGTGTGTGTGGTGGTTTGTTTGTTTGTTTTCTTTTTTATTTCCATTTAGGGTGCAGCGTGAACTGATTTGGTTTCAGTTTATATTTTTACTTAATCACTTTAGAATCATTATATAAGTACTGTAATGTATTTTTTTGTGGGCTTGATAGGTTTAACCCAAACCTTTGGTTTCAGATTATCACAGACTGCGAATAGCTTAGAATTTGAATCATTAACGTAATAATTCCATTGTAGCTACAGTAACTTTAGCTACAGTACCTTTTAGAAAAAAAATACCTATCAGGAAAAACATCTTGGTAAGAGGACATGCGTTTCCCGGCAGTTTGAGCTACAGAATGAGGTGCCTGTGTGTGCAGGGAGAGGGGACGGCAGCACCACGCTGGGCACCGTTCCACCTGCTCATGGATAATCAATGGTTTGTACGTGAGCTGCGTCTCACATATTTGTAGGAAAAAGTTCTATGTAATAAAAAAGCCAAGCCCTTGTAAGGTGTCCTTGCTACAGAACTTTACCGTCATTAGAGAAGCGACAAATGGTCCGTTTGTAAACCAAGATGCTTGTGGTTCCATGAGATGCAGATTAGTCTGGGTTTGCGTCCCCGGAGGATCCTGTACTGAGCGCAGATGTTGGAGCTGCGCGTTCACACGTGTAACAGATTGCGTTCGGAGCTTGGAGGTGAACGTAGAGATTTGTGAATGATCAGAATCTGGATTAAGAAGAAAGCAGGAGAATAACAAAGCAGATGTGATTTATTTATGTACATTCTTATCTCAGCACTACTCAGTATATCATGCTAAAATGATTAAGAGAACAGAGAGATTATTTTTCATTATGACAGTGGAAAACCACGTTTTGTTTAGCCTAGCAAAGCACAAGCTATTTGTATGTTAGCCATGTAAAACAGGAGTGCAGCTAAATGAGTAAGAAAAACCCCCTGTTTGGAAAGCCGACTGAACGGATGCTGGTGCTGGCACAACAAGAAACTTAGTTGGAAATTAAATTATTTAATAATTAGAGAGGTTGGGTTCTGGATCAGTCTTCCTAAGAAGCTGCTTGTTAGGAGTAATTGGGTGAATTTATGAAAATGCATGGTAGGGTATGCGGTAGGAGTCGAATGCTGAACGTGTCTTCCAGTGGGATGGTAATATTGAGATTCGTTATCAGTTACAGCATATATGAAGATACAAGTTCAGCAACAACCTGCATTGGGCTTCCAAGAAATTGCCTCCTGATCATACCTGTATGTGCTGTTGATTCTGTTTAAACAGCATCTCTGTTATGGGGATTTTAGGCAGTGTTTCAGGCAGTATCAAGAAGCTGGCAGAGATACCGTGTAAAATGATGGAATTGTGCAAGGAAATGGGGTTTGCTACAGAGTACGTGTTGACGACATAGACCGTACGATAGCTGAGGTGCAGGTCGTTTTTATTTGCTATGGAAGCTTTTCCAAAGCAGTACCTTGGGTGAATATCCAATTAATTTGTGTTCTGGCTTGTAATGACATATTCACCATCGCTATTTGGCACGTTTCCTGCAGTCACAGGGCCAACTGCTTTTGTTGTGTCCTTAATACAGTCGTGGCTTTCCAAGAATTAATGGAGGAGTTCATAGCTTCAATGAATTATATCATTCATAATCACTAGTAGATAAAACCATCTAATTTTGGTTATGTTTAAATACGTTTGAAAATTCAAAATGTTTTCAACTTGATGTTGTGGTACATTTTGTGATTAAAATTACCAGCCTATTGCAACATAACCCAAATAAAGCAAAGCACCCGTGAGTTTCCCCAGGATACGCTGACCTTTCTTCCTTCCCTTAAATAAATGTTCTGTTCTCTTTCCAGGGCTGCTCTTGGTCTGTCATCTTTGTGGATTTTGATGCCCATAACCGCAACAGACAGACTCTCTGTTCCTTGCTACCCCGTGAGTCAAGGTCTCATGTAAGTAATTAAATGAAATTTGCCTCAAGAGAGTGTGGAGAAAATAAGTGGATATGAATGTAATTCTTAGTTCTACGACGACCGTGATGTTCTGCTTAATAAAGACAGGATTTTGCTGGGAAGACGTTATTTGCTTCTTAAATGTCACTGTGAGGTAGTTGTTTCTCTGGAGTAGAATTCTGATGGCATTCTTTATTTGATGAATATTTCTATTGAAATGGGAGCCTCTTGGTAGCTGTCTGAACAATGGCAAGATGTGCAGTCGCTCAAGTGCCGTTTGTGCTCTGGGTGATTTTTCTGGTGCCCGCTTTCCCCTGCACACTCACTGCCTGCGTTTCTGAAACACTGGTTTAGCTTTAATTCCTTCTTTTGTCCAGAAAAGAAGCCTTTAAGGTTGGCTTTTCCTAAATGGCTGAATATGGAGGATTCTTGTTATAAGCTACTGTTACAAATAAGTATTTCCTCAGTGAGTAAATCTAAGTGACATAAGTCTAGATTAATTTTAAAAAAAATGTATTTGAGTACTAGCATCAAAGGTACATTTGGTTTTTGCAAATCAGTAATTTAAAATGAGTGATAATAGAGTAATGCTTTTTTTGTTCATTCGGAGGTGTAATAGCATTTTTGTTCATGAAACAGGCTATTAATCTTCAACATTAATAGTTTACTCATTGTGTAGAAGAATTATAGCAGAGTTGTAACACTGGATAATTACAATAAAAGGCACTGTCAGCTACTTTTTTAGAGTCTAATCATCTTTTAGAACTCTTGCTGTTTATTATTTGCTGGAGACTTGAAATATTCCAGCAGAAGCTGGTTTCCTAAGTTACTTACGCTACAAAAGCGATTTTGTGTCCTTTTGTTTCCTTGTATGGGTTCACATCAATGATATTGGCCAAAATGTGGTCTTTTAAATGGTTGAATACCTTGGCTGTATCAGCAGAAGGGCATAACAACACAGCACGTGACGTAAGAATTAGAACTTCCACCGATTTTTGGGATTTCTGTGAGCTTCCATGTAGTGGTGGTGCCCTAGGCAGGGCTTTTGTCTCGTGTTGGTGGTTCCTGATGTTTGCACCTGGTTCTTGAGAAAAACTACTCACATTTTTTTCCTGAAAGCATTCACTTATCACCTTAATTGTAAATGAGATAGTCTTGTTTCTTAGAGCATGAAGAATAATCCTGAAAAAGCTTTTCAGAAAGAGTGATTTAATCATAGTTGCTTCGCGGCATTGCATCTTTATGAAATGTTTGTCATTCCTTTTAGGCACAGGGTACCCGAGTGCTTGTGTTCCCTTCAGGAATAACCTGGAGGATATTTTTTGTTTCTAAAGCCACAACATTCTAGAACATGTTCACTTATCCCTGGAGATTATCAGCTGTAAAGTAGGTCAGATTTTGAGTCAAATGAGTTCTTTTTTACATCAAAGATCCTAATATTTGGTTTGTAGTTTATCCTTATACATCTTGAGAAGCCTTATTTTTGCACGCTGTTTTAATGTATTAGTACTATGATTTTGATAAAGATTATGTTCCCAATGTGTAGTTCACTTAGTAAGCTAAACAGTCTTTGTTTGTGCATCAAATAATTGTCAGAGATCTAATTAAATTTGTGATGTACTATTTCTCCTGCTCCTACAGAACACTGATGCTGCTCTTTTGCCCTGTCTCAGTTATCCTGCGTTTGCTTTGGATGATGAGGTTTTGTTCAATCAAACACTAGATAAAGTTATTAGAAAACTGAAAGGAAAATATGGGTTTAAAAGGTTTCTGAGAGATGGATACAGAACAGCGCTGGAGGACAAAACACGACGGTATTATAAACCAGCTGAAATTAAGGTAAAGGAATACCTGGCCTATCTAAGAACAAACTTTGGTTTTCTAAAATGTTTAGGCAGTACTTTAAAAAAAAATGAAGAAAACCAATGAAATGAAAACCAAACCAAAATCCTCCCCTGCCCCAAAACCCCAAAGAAAACAAAACGAGACAGTCCCCCCCAGTATTTGCCAATTGCTCCGAGTGAAGGAGATGAGTTTTGTCATTTGGCCTGTGCCGTTTTGAGAGATTGCGAAGTCAGCATGTTGGTTGTTGATTTGTTTTTTAATGAATGTGCTTCCATTTGCATTTAGGGTACAGTTGATTTCACATAACAAATAAGGAAGTTATTTATCATTTTCTTTAATTTCACAGCTGACTACAGTCTGAGTATATGGAAAACAATTTTGCTTTTGACCACAGTGTTTATCAGCAAAGGTTATCTAAATGAAAATTTACTTCTTTTTCTCCCCACTAGTTTCTCTGGGGAAAATAAAGCATAGGCTGTATAAATATTCTGCTTGAGAATGAGCCACAGCAAATGCAAAAGCAACAGTTAAAGTGCCCATAGAATTAAGAAGCTCTAAGCTAAATGAAAAGCTGATGTGCTAAAATGTTTTTGCATTCATATTTGTCTTTCGTTGCTTTGAAATTATTCAATAGGATATTCAAATACATTTCCTTAAATCAAAATGGTGAAATGTCTCCTTAATTTTTTTTCTTTTCAGCTTTTTGATGGCATCGAGTGTGAATTCCCTCTGTTTTTTATTTTCATGATAATTGATGGTAAGTACAGCTTTACATTCCTGCTCTTCAAAGGCATTAGAGAGATGAGCACTTAGAGGAAAGACACAAAACAATTTTCCTGTCCTGCCAAAATAAACCGTAATTCAGTGGGACTAAATTTCTCAGGGTTCCGCCTCATGGGTTAAAAAACCCCAAGCACCCAACCCCCCCGTATTTTGACATTTTTAACACGAGCTGCTTTTAGAATATCACTCGATGGGGGGTTTTGAAAAGCTTGGATCGTGACGTTCAGAACACAGCGACACAGCGAGTGCTGCAGCAGGTCTGTGCGAGCCCTGAAATTCCGCAGGAGTCAAAACAGAAATGAGAGGAGAGGGAAGTGACCCAGGAAAAGGACACGTTTCTCTTCGAAGCGCTCCTGCTTCCTGGCCAGGCTTTCCCATGGAGCCACTTAGTCTGATTTCAAAATCAACCCCAAAAAACCCCAGCAACAACAAAATACCTCTACCTAGTCTTGTCTTGAGGAGGAGTCTGAATAAGAACGTGACTGAGAGTTACGGCTGTGGAAAAGGTTTGTAAATGGATGAAAATATGGTGATCTGTTTTTTTCCCTTTAGCGTGTGGAATAGTTCAGTAATTTCCAAATAGATGATGAGGTGCAGGGAAATCTGCCACCTGCCTCAACTCTTCTGTGGCCGCCCGCAGCTTGAGGTATTTTGTTTNACCAATGAAATGAAAACCAAACCAAAATCCTCCCCTGCCCCAAAACCCCAAAGAAAACAAAACGAGACAGTCCCCCCCAGTATTTGCCAATTGCTCCGAGTGAAGGAGATGAGTTTTGTCATTTGGCCTGTGCCGTTTTGAGAGATTGCGAAGTCAGCATGTTGGTTGTTGATTTGTTTTTTAATGAANTGAAGCTGTAATAAGGTCTCGCAATTGATTTTTCTAGAGGAATGTTTGACATTTCTCAAGGAGCGATGCCCAAAACTGAGGAGAAAGGCACTGACATTAAATGCTACCCACTTGCAGTTTGGGGAAGAACAAGGAAGGTGATCATCTTTAACTGAAGTTAGCAGAAGGATAAAGAAAACAGTTTACTCTNTGTGCTTCCATTTGCATTTAGGGTACAGTTGATTTCACATAACAAATAAGGAAGTTATTTATCATTTTCTTTAATTTCACAGCTGACTACAGTCTGAGTATATGGAAAACAATTTTGCTTTTGACCACAGTGTTTATCAGCAAAGGTTATCTAAATGAAAATTTACTTCTTTTTCTCCCCACTAGTTTCTCTGAGGAAAATAAAGCATAGGCTGTATAAATATTCTGCTTGAGAATGAGCCACAGCAAATGCAAAAGCAACAGTTAAAGTGCCCATAGAATTAAGAAGCTCTAAGCTAAATGAAAAGCTGATGTGCTAAAATGTTTTTGCATTCATATTTGTCTTTCGTTGCTTTGAAATTATTCAATAGGATATTCAAATACATTTCCTTAAATCAAAATGGTGAAATGTCTCCTTAATTTTTTTTCTTTTCAGCTTTTTGATGGCATCGAGTGTGAATTCCCTCTGTTTTTTATTTTCATGATAATTGATGGTAAGTACAGCTTTACATTCCTGCTCTTCAAAGGCATTAGAGAGATGAGCACTTAGAGGAAAGACACAAAACAATTTTCCTGTCCTGCCAAAATAAACCGTAATTCAGTGGGACTAAATTTCTCAGGGTTCCGCCTCATGGGTTAAAAAACCCCAAGCACCCAACCCCCCCGTATTTTGACATTTTTAACACGAGCTGCTTTTAGAATATCACTCGATGGGGGGTTTTGAAAAGCTTGGATCGTGACGTTCAGAACACAGCGACACAGCGAGTGCTGCAGCAGGTCTGTGCGAGCCCTGAAATTCCGCAGGAGTCAAAACAGAAATGAGAGGAGAGGGAAGTGACCCAGGAAAAGGACACGTTTCTCTTCGAAGCGCTCCTGCTTCCTGGCCAGGCTTTCCCATGGAGCCACTTAGTCTGATTTCAAAATCAACCCCAAAAAACCCCAGCAACAACAAAATACCTCTACCTAGTCTTGTCTTGAGGAGGAGTCTGAATAAGAACGTGACTGAGAGTTACGGCTGTGGAAAAGGTTTGTAAATGGATGAAAATATGGTGATCTGTTTTTTTCCCTTTAGTGTGTGGAATAGTTCGGTAATTTCCAAATAGACGATGAGGTGCAGAGAAATCTGCCATCTGCCTCAACTCTTCTGTGGTCACCCGCAGCTTGAGGTATTTTGTTTGAAGCTGTAATAAGGTCTCGCAATTGATTTTTCTAGAGGAATGTTTGACATTTCTCAAGGAGCGATGCCCAAAACTGAGGAGAAAGGCACTGACATTAAATGCTACCCACTTGCAGTTTGGGGAAGAACAAGGAAGGTGATCATCTTTAACTGAAGTTAGCAGAAGGATAAAGAAAACAGTTTACTCTTCTTGTATTGCAAAGAAAAAGTACAAAATACATATTTTGCACCTATCAAGATGGTATCTGTATTCCTGCATTGCTGTGCCACAATTTCCTCAAATAGAACCATTCTGTTGGTAGATTTTGTGCACGTGTCTCCAAATCCACGAGCTTCCTTAATGCAAAATTGGAAGCGTATACAGAGCAACGTTAAGTGCAAAACAGACAGTTAAACAGGAGGAGTAGATTCCAGTTGAATGTCTTTATAGTGCAAACAGTGAATAAAGACTCGAGCTGCCGCGTTTTGAATCCTGGTTCAGCCTCAAGCCTGTTTGCCCACAGTCCGTAATCCCCCAGTTCTGTTCACATCAGAAAATCTGTTTCATTGTTTCCTTTTTGAAGGACTAGC
This sequence comes from Pampusana beccarii, assembly GCA_013399365.1. Lineage (NCBI taxonomy): Eukaryota > Metazoa > Chordata > Aves > Columbiformes > Columbidae > Pampusana > Pampusana beccarii. Next base: position 57,858 of record VWYH01009680.1, read on the forward strand.
AAAATGTATTCAAGTAACTATATTTACTATATATTTGCTTCTATTTTATAAGCCAAACTGATTAGCTCATCAGCTTTTCTGTTTTGTCCATGACAGCTTGTTAGGATTGTTAAGATACAGAGAGTTAAGCCAGTTCTGGCAAGCAGATAGAACTGAATTAGTTATGCGTTTTCTAGTAGTAGTAGAACGCTGGTTTATTCCTCATGGATGATGATCATTACTACCCGACTGTAATCTTCACTAAATGATTCTTAATATAAAAGCAATTGTATTATCACATAAACACATCTTTTTATGCTCTACAGCATCTCCCGATAAGACTAAATTACAAATAGTCAGAATATCCTATTGCTCTTATGTCGTAACTGTGCTCAGGTGTTTTGAAGTAGTTCAGCGTGACACTTCTGTGTGTGCAGACGTTCATGGCATTTGTTTCTCTTGGCAAGTGATTTCGTTCCTGGTGTAAATAATTGGGAATGTTAGAGAATGTAGCGAACAGCACTTGTGAGGCTTTGGGTTTGGACAGAGCATTGAAGAGCCGTGGAAAGAACCAAATCTCTATTCGGTGGTTGTGCTCCAGCATGTGGCTGCACCCGGGCTCTGCACTGGAATAATTTGATGGATATTCTTAAAATAACACGAAAGATAATTTTTTGTGGCATTTTATTACATATATATATTGCCTAACTCAATCCGTATCTAATTTTTTTTTAGTAAGATGTTCTGATATATTTGTTTGGAATGAATGAGTTTGTGGGGTGTTTTTGTCTTGTTTTTGCCTTTCAGAATTCACCCTTCTGAACACAAACCGGCTGCTTTAGCACTAATTTCCTGTTGGGATTTTGCTCAAAAGGAAATTGTTTAGGACTCTCTGGGTAGTAGATACGTATCCATAGCTGTGGGAAAGGATTGAGCTGAATAAATCAATATGTTGATTTTTTGGATAAGACCTATTCAAATAACATTTTTGAAAGCTTTTTCACATTTCTCATTGAATGGGGAAGATTATGGTAATTTTCTAGGATAAGGTAAAGAGGGAAACATTACGGCTGTTTTTCATGACGTGAACTGAAAAGGAAAACAATGGGAATAAGTGACAGGTGTACAATGAAAAGTTTTCATCTAACGTTCCCCTTTAAATGTGAAAAAATGTTCTGTTTTAAAAACTCAGCGTTACTTATCAAGTTCATGCATGTTTTCCCTGGTGAACAGAAATGCTTTTGGTATTTTTGAAATATCTTTTCACGCAAGTACTTCTGATGAACTGAACACTGGTCACGTTAATATTGGTCAGACTCCATTTGGAGTGACTGCGTTCTGCTAGAAAAACGTTGAAGGTACTTCCAAACTTAGCAATTTCTCCCCAAAAGCAGCATCAGAAAGAGCTGACTGCTGTTTAATATCTCAAGGTGTGTTGGCAGTGCTGAACCTCCATAATATGAAACTATAATACCTATATGACCCCTGCAAGATTAAGCTGTAGCAGAGTGAAGATCTTCAGTTTAGGCTTTTCCTTTTCATGAACTGTTGGGGGTGTAGGCAACCTCCTCACTGAAAAATCAACATTAGATTTTTTTCTTCTTTTATGAACATTAAGCTCACGGAAAAGTGATTTCTTCCACTAAATCAATTATTGTTTGGTTATTTTTAGGAGTTTTTCGAGGAAATCCTGCACAAGTAAAAGAATATCAGGATCTTCTGGATCCTTTGCTTCAACGTACATCTGAAGGTATTATCTGATACTCATTATTCTAAAACACTCTAGCTTTTTATTTATCAGAAATTATTAGAATATTAGAATTATTAGAATTCCTATTAATGAATTAATGATTCAGAGCAAAGGAGAAGTAATATCACTCTGTTTCTTGTTGGCAAAATACTGATACTAAATAATCTCCTTCATGTAGATACGTTGCATCATAAAGTGTGATAATAAAAGTGGTGTTATCTGGAAAAATACTACTGATATGAATTATTTACACTGTACCCAGTCATTCCTCCTTCACCTGTGCTTCACCTTTTACGAAGTTCACTTTGACTTTGCAGGAAAATATTAATTACCAGCGGATTGTTTCAGTGTTCCACCTGGATACAGTTGAAAATCACTTGCGTCGTTGTCACTTAACTTCATAAGATTTAGAAAATAATTTGGTATATGCATGAGAAATTGTTTCTAGCTCAGAGCAGTGAGAGAAACAATATGGTAATTGTCATATAAATGCTGTTTTACCTAAGCTGTGCACTATGGAATTGTGGTGGAATTGCAGACCAGGCTATTGATGGCCGTCAGGCACATCCACCCAAAATTCAGTAAAAAAAAAAAAAAAATCCAATTTTAAAACTCAGCATCTTTAGTCACCTGTTATTGACATCTATGGTACAGTTACACAAGTAGCTGCAGAATATTTCAGTCTGATTAGTTCTTTAAACATAGAATATTTGTTGGAACTAACTAGTTTCTGTAAGAAATACAAACGTTTCCATACCGAATTTTCATTACATAGCAAATTTTCTGACCTCACCAATCATTGCTTTTTTCTGATAACTAATGAGATGTGAAGTTCCAGGGACACTAAATAAATCTTGTAGTTCCCCTTGTTGCCCGGTGGTGTGAGGGTCTCATCTTAAAACTTCGAAGCCTTTTGATCCCTCACTCATTTGAATAGTCTATCTGTAATAACTCCCGCTTTTCCGTTTTTCTCAGCTTCTTGTCAGTATTTTTTTTGTCTAAGCTAACGGTCAGACACTGCGACTTTATTCTGTTTATCACCTCTTCTGCATCTAATAAATTAAAAATTAAAGCAATATCAAGGTGAAATTTAATTTTGCAGAAAGCATATTGTCACGGTTTAAGGCAAGGCGGCAACAAACCATGGCAGACGCTCCCTGTTACTTTGCTTTTTTATTGTATATAGTTAGGTCAATCATTTGTAATTATGTTTCTAAATTCCTGACTCTTGTCCACTTAAAAAGTGTTGAAATAATATTAATAATCTACAATGGTAAGTAATACTTGTGGGATAATTCTAGATACCAGACATGCTGCCTTCCAGTGAAGAAGCTGATGCTATTTTGTTTCATGATGTTTTAAAATTAAAATACTGGTTTTAACATGCTTGTGTTTACTTGAAAAAAAAATAAATCTAATTTTTGTTAAGTGTTTGACTACTTTTTGGCCAAGATTTTAGTTTTAACGATCTGTCTGGTACTGAGCCTGTGTTAAATACAGAGCATTAAACCCAAGTGTTTCACTCTGATGCAGTTTTCATTTGTTTGGGTTATGGTTTGTTATCTTTGCCGCGTTTTGCTTTGGGTGAAGAAATGTTTTTTTCTTTATACCCAGTAAGGTGCTCTGGGAAGAAAGTCTGTGGACATGTCTGGTGAAAAATAATGTAGTTTAATATTGCCCGGGGTTTCCTACGCTGTGATTTTGAGGGATAACGATGAACGACAACAGCCCTTCTGGTCCGTCACGGTGTTGCCAGGGTCGAATTTTTCCTGGTTTGGGTCCACCTCAGCTTTCTGAGGGGACTGCAGGCCAATAAAGGCCGGGGAATTGATGGACTCGCTTTAAACCCCCGCAGGGTGTCCTGTTGTCCCCAAGTATTACTACGTGCCCGCGGATTTTGTTGACCTGGAGAAGAAGAGCCCTGGCAGCCAGAAGCGCTTCCCCAGCAACAGCGGGCGCGACGGGAGGCTCTTCCTGTGGGGACAGGCGGTTTACATCATTGCCAAGCTCCTGGGTAAGCGGCGCAGGGAATTCTGCCACAAGTCAAGGATATTTATCCTGTTCACGTTTGTCTTGAAGCTGAAAAAATGCGTTGGTTTGAGTTTTGACTGCACTGGGGGTGGCGTGTTTGTCCTCGGCTTCGGTACATACCTGACAGGCAGAAATTGCTTTTTATTCTTTGTGTTAATCTTACAGGCTACGTGAAGCTTACTGGAATACTTGATAAAATACTGAAAATCTTCTAAACATGATAGGTTTCTTTTTGCTTTTTCTTTTCCTGGCTTTCCCTCTTATTTCCTTTTCTTCATGATAAAACATATTAACATGACGCTTTCTGGATTAACTGTATCACCTGTACAGTGATGTTTGTAAGTGATCTATAGCATTTAATCCAAGACAAGTTTACGTTTGGAATAGCTGCAGTCTTAGATAAAGTTAATGTTCCTTAAGTCTGTGTTATTTTAATCCTTCCTTTAAAACAGAAGAGATTAGATGAGCGTTTGAAAGTGCACGTCAAAGTTTGGCCTTGGAAGGTTGTTAGGGTGAGTTTCAGTGACAAATGAACTCCGGGTCTCACTCGAGAGGATTCAAAGGTTAATGCAAAACCAGTTGTTAAGCCAGAGAAGTCTTTGCAGTTAAGGTTTTTTTCTTAATATTTCTTTTAGGAGAAAGATATATTATTTTATTTAAACATGCTCAGCATTTACCTGGGAATCAGTAGGCTGAGTTCTAAAGACTTTTTTCTGTGAACGCTATAAAGAGAAACAGGCTATTGGGAGGAAAAGTGAGCGAGGTTGAAGGGGAGTTTAAAAATTGCAGCCTTGGCAGGAGCAGCGGTTGGATCTTCAGGCAGGGGGAGCAGGGTCCGTCTGGTGCTCCACCTGTTCGGGTTCGCTGTTCTTGCATAACTCCCTTTTTAGCCAACACTGTGATGTCAATGCAGCAATCTCGCTTGGAAGGAAAAGACTTTTTTTTAGGAGAAGGTTAAAATAATGGTATTTTAGGTTTGTGGGGTGTTTTCCATGTAAAACACTATATGTAGAAATTGCTAGGTTTCAGATAGATTTCATTGTGGGGGTTTTGTTTTGGCTTTGCTTTTTTTTGGTTGTTTTTTCCTTTATAATTTCTTCTTGAGATATCATATTGAGAGATATCGTTGGTAGCCCTTGTCCCTTTCAGGACTATAGTTGTGTGATTTCCTTAAGATAGACATTGTCTGCTTTTTTCAAAGCTAAACAATTTTTGATGGTAACTATTGAGTTTCTAGTTAAAGCTCCAGAACTATTCCATGGTTGTGGATTGAGGGCTTTTTATGTGATTTGTCTGTTGTGGAGTCCATTCTCTGCTCTTTTGTTCTTTTAATGCTCTTTGCTCTTTGCTCTTATGTTCTACCAATGCATCCCTGTGAAAAAATAAAGGATTGTTTTTATATACTACACTATTATGATTAGCTCTAGCAAGAATCATGCTTGAGTCATTAGTTTTACAATTAATATAATTTTGCAGGGTGTTCTTTTGATCTGTAAATCACTGATCTAAACCAAAGATGACAGCAGCAGAACTGACTAAATAAAATACGTTTGCATGCCTCCTCCGCAAAAGCTGCAGAAAGTGCTCCGTTCATTCGTGTTTTCATTATCATTTACTTTCAGCTGACAAGTTAATAAGTCCTAAAGATATTGACCCTATCGGACGTTACGTAGCTCCACAAGATCAGCGGAATGTTAGCATGAGATTTTCAAATCAGGTAAGAATAAGCTTGGTGTTAAAATATTTTTACTGAAAAATTGTAATCTACATGTGATATATGGCCTTCTAATATTAAGGTGCTAGGAAAATATTAAATGGATGTACATTTTCCTAGTTGATGGAGGATTGCTTTTAGAAGGAACACCTTGAGTTTTGGGGAGCTGGTGCATGTTCGCCTTCAAATTATGTGGTGCAATGAAAACTATACATAAAATGGAAGTTTAAATAGCTGCTAATAGGTGTGTTTCTTGCAGTGTTGTGTCAGGAAGGCAAGAATGAGCCTGCTCTTTTTTTTTTCCCTTCAAATTAATTACCACTTCAGTGTCTTGATGTTGTTTGTATTTAGAGCTGCTGAGAGCTACAAGGATGAGGTTCTGGTTTGGTGTGCATGGTGTATACCTGTGCTCCTGTATTTGCCTTAAATGCATCGGGGGAATGAGTGCCCAGGGGTGGGGAACACTTGAAACATTGAAATCCAGATCTGCAGTAGGTGGGATAACAAGACAGAAACTTTGTATGTAGGGAACTTTGTTATTAAAGAGGTAAGAACTGTATGTATGGAAATGTAGAGCTAGGAGATGTTCTTCAGCGTTTTTATTTCTTAGAATAAGGAGTATATATTTCAAAAGCTCCTTGTGCAGCGTTGTGCGTTTGTAACTGAAGCATAAAATCTGAAACAAACTTAAGATTGACTCCAAGATGAGGAGCGAGCAATCCATGTTTTTTCTCCTTCTATCCGAGTGCTGCCGAAAATCTAAAGACACTGTGTGGCTCATCAGGAAAGGTTTTAGTAGAAAAACATTTTTACTGTTTTTTAGGGTACCCGTTACATGATAGGGAATTTTGGGATCTTCAGAGAGAAACAGCCTCTGCCCTGGGAACTTCCCAAAAGTGATTAAAAGTACTGCAACAATCGTTTATTTTCTCGTAACATACTCCTTGGTAGTCACTTTTTGGGTCAATAAAGAATTTATTCAGTAAAATGCAGTTATCTGGTAAAATTCAGCAACATAATCGGGACTCTGAACGTTCAACAGCGTTAGAAGAATTGAAAATTACTTAAACAGCTGCATTTTGATGTTTTGCTTCATCTGCAGCAATGCAAAAAGAAGCTTTGTGGTGTTCAAGGGGAGATTGGACGAGACAGTTGGTCATTCTGGGGTGCTTACACACCCCTCACTGCTCTGGAATTCCTTGGAAGGACAATGGTGCTTTTCTAGCTGACACTTGTGAATCTTTCCCTTTAAAGACTGTCTTGAGCTGCTTAAATTTGCCAAAACCTGGGCAGAAATGTTCCCTGTTTAGGATCAGTAACGTTCTTGTTTTCAGGATGAAAGACAAGACCTTCCCAGCTGACAGTTGAGTGTATTCTGATGACCAAGACTGATGTTCTCTTTGAAAAGCTAGGAATCTTACTTTATTTTTTCTTAAACCTCAACATCTTCGTAAAAATCCGACTTGGATCAACAGGTTTGGCAGTTCTGTGGTTGTCGTATCCTTCTGTGTGCAGGAGCCTGTCGGGTGCGTTGAGTGGTGTTGAGGGCCTTACAGGTGCGACGGTGAAAAATGCTGAAAGCAAGCAAAGCTCTGGGGTTGCCTGGCTCTGCTTACAGCTCCGCTCTTCGCTGGGGATGGCTCTGTGGGATTTCTTTGATAAGTCAAGGGGAAAAGCTGCTGCGTGTGCTTCTTGGGATGGGGTAGAGAAGAAAGAGGCGCCTCGGAATGAGTGGGAATTCTGGAGTGCTGTGGCATCGGAGCCTGGGACTTGTGACCGGGATGGCTCGTGTTTAAAAGACGTACAGATGAGGTTCTCGGGGACGTGGGGTAGTGCCAGGGGTGGGTTATGGTTGGACTCGGTGATTTTGCGGGTCTTCCAACTGAAAGGATTCTGTGGGTCTGTGTCCCTGCAGCCTGAGCGGGTGGCCAGGGAATTCCCTTGGGATTGTTGGTACTGAAACAGGGGCTGCTGTATTTTGTGGGGGTTTGCTGTTAAATTACTATCAGAGCCAAATGTTTCTTGATACAGATGTTGATCCGAATTGTTCATCGAGGGCAGGTTAATGAACACAAGGCAAATGTGCAGCCGTGTGAGCGTGGGCGCCGTGTGCTTCCGCAGTCCAAGGCAGCAAACTTCAACTGCCGGCTGGGAGATGGACCTTGGCTTTTAAAATCCGTGTTTGAAATTTGCCTAAAGAGGTTTTCTGAATGTTTGACTGTGCCATTTTGTCTAATTGAGCTAATTGATGCAAGATCGCTATTTAGTATTTGCCTTAAAGTGCTTAGAAAATTACTAAAAACAAAACAGGAAATGAGAACGCAACACATCTTAGTTAATTATGTCTTTGGAAATCAAAGGCGGTTTCTTCTCTTTAATGATGTCTTTTCCATATAGCCAAAGAACTGCTCAATTAAATTGAACAGAAAAATATTTCCCTTTTTATTACATTTCATTCCTGTAAGGAATAAGCAAGGATATGTAAAATTTCAGCTGCCTGCGTGTTTAGGAAGGTGATGTACGAAAATAAGGCTTTTTAAATTTTTACGTGAAGCCTTGTTCTGAGGAATATTTCTTAGAGAAATGCGTTTTCCATGCAGGTAACTTTCATATTTTGGTTGCACTGACTATAATTTCTATAAACACTTGACATTGAAAAATGTGATTAATTTCATTTATTTGTAGCTTTGGTGCTGCTACAAAAATCTGTCTGATGCCCACACAATTGTGTAGGTTTAAGCAAGCAAGCAATTTAAAATACTCCAACCTTAATTTTAGAGCTTTGAAGCTCCAGTGAAGAATAATTGTAGAATTAGTTAAAGGAAAGTAAGGTAATAGAGACGTACAAAGGCAAAATTGCTATGAAAATATATGTAACTATATGTAGCTGTTTGGGGAGAACTTAGTGAAGAAAAGGTCCTCTATAGGTGGAGTGGGGACTTTCTGGTTTTGTTTTGCGTTTTCCTGGAATTTGCATTTTCCTGAAAGCTGGTTTCTTGCTGTCTTGCATTTAATTTTGTATTCAACAAAAAATTAAAGCGTCACTGAATTGTCAAAGTTAGACAATTTATCTTCTGGGTTAATTTGAAAAATATTCATAGGGTTGCAATTAATTAATGAAATTCTCTGACTGCTTCTGATGACTGGATTCTTTTAATGCTTTGTAGACATAGTAATCATTTGTGAGGACTTCATTTGAGTTACTGGAAATTAAGATTAATCTTGGAATAGTTTTGGTTGGAAGGGACCTTGAAAGCTCCTGTAGCCCAGTCATGGAGCCGTGGGCAGGGACCTCGCACCCAGATCCTGCTGATGGCTTTGGGGAGAGAACAGTCAAGTGATAGATTGCTTATTTCTTATTTTCAGGAAAGAGAAAACCTATAAAGAAGGAACTAAAATAACTAAGTGTAGGTAAACTGAGATCTATTAAGATTTTTTGGCTTCCTAAGTCATGTTTAGGGTTAGAGCCTGTCCAATTTTGATGGTTTAGAGAGATCTATCATATCAGATGATTTGTTTCGTAATGTCGATTATAAGCTTAGTTTTGCTTTCATTTGTCTTAATACAATTGCCCACCCCAGTTATCACAATTCTAAGGAGCTTTTAACAACAGGATTTACTTGGTGCAATGTTTAGAAGTTTATGCTTTTCCGTGTCTAATTTTTTAGTATGTAGCAAATGCTAATGATACCGCTGTCAGTACTGGAAAGTGTGACATGATTCGCATCAGTATTAGATCTGTTATTCTGATCTGTGTTTTCCTAGACCACTATTTGTGATCCTCCAGGCCTTGTCGTATTAAACGACAATGAAAGCATCTTTGTTTGCAGCAATCCTGTAGTGTACAGCAATCCTGGTTACACCACAAGGCCTTTCCACAGGCGGGTGTTGTGCGGGTTGTGCGGCAGGTGTGTTCCTGTGGGCCGGGCTGAGCCAGCCCTGGCACTGACTGCGGCACTGACCGTGGCACTGACCACGGCACTGAACACGGCACTGACCACGGCCTCGTGGCGTTTGGGTGCACGGGGCACAGGACGGACCTCGGGCAGATGCAGAACCGCAGGTTTACGTGCAGCTCACACTCAGGGCTTACACCGCCCCGCTCCCTTTGTCACAGAATGTCAGGGACTGGAAGGGACCTCGAAAGCTCATCCAGTGCAATCCCCTGGAGCAGGAACACCCAGCTGAGGTTACACAGAAGGTGTCCAGGCGGGTTTGAATGGCTGCACAGAAGGAGACTCCACAACCTCCCTGGGCAGCCTGGGCCAGGCTCTGCCACCCTCACCATGAAGAAGTTTCTTCTCAGATATCAGTGGAACCTCCTGTGTTCCAGTTTGCACCC